>JARKHS020033693.1:0-282500 GCA_030143305.2 Amblyomma americanum
CTCCTTTTCGAAGGCCGCGAAAATTTGTTGTAAAAACGAAACAATAAATTGGCTCATATTCTGATGAACCAAAGTCTGTGTTAATAAGAAACTATATATTACGACAATGCCGAGTACCCACTAGTGACCAGCAAACGGTATACTTGATAGCAGAATCTTGATGTGGGCTAGTACTAAATTGATACCCTGTCTCTCTGTGGGATTACAATATTTGGCAGTAGCGGGAAGCCTTTGACAAGCAGCTACGTTAAAAAACACTGCGCTATAGGTAGTGAAAAATATTCGCTAACATTACTCGGAAGATCTTTATGATTGCTTTGAAGGCTCGTGAAAACTTGGCGGGGACAAGACGGTAAGCGCTGAAGACATTTCAACGTCAATGCTTCGCAGTAATTTTGATCTTTTACACGGTGATTAAAATGTTGTGAACTCTGAAAGCCCTTTGTCTAGAATGTTGTTTACCGTCAGAAAATTCCTGTTCTAAAGCGTTTTGCCGAGACAAAAGAATATCGTGAAAGTTGTACACTGACAATAGCCCTAGAAGAGTTAGAAAAAAAAAAACGTTCTGACCATGAGATGCTTTGGCTAAAGGTGCGTTTGGCTCACATAATAGTTGGCTCTGAGATCCCCTGATCCGCTGGTATGTTGAGCGAGATGACACCCAACATTTGGCTCAGATACACTTATAAAGGTTTTTTGGCCAGACTAGTTTCTAAGTAGAAACCTATTTCGGGGAGCGGGGGCAACGTGCAGTGTCATAAGAATTGCCGGCCAATTCCTTTCATTTCTTTAGATCCTCGCTGACTCCTAGAAGGATTTAGAACAGTGAACTACAATCTCAGTCAGTGAAGTATCCGTGACCTTATACACTGTGGTAGCCGCCTGGGCTCGTTAATATATAGTTTTACCCGCACTGACGGAATGAGCTTTGCACAAAAATCGTAGGATTTACGGCGAATCCCACTGGTCGCTTCGGAGCGGTGAATAGAATACGCGCAACGGTAACAGAATGCGGCACACGCTGACACAGTCCTGATTGGCCAGTGAAAAACAAACATGCCCCGGATGGAAGCCAGGCTGATTCTGTTACCAGACACATCTGGATCCGTAAGTTGGGGCCAGTATCGACGCTCCGAATTTTCGTTTTCACCAGCGTTTCATGATGACACATAATTTGAATTCTGTAATCGTCTCTTGAGGAGCGGCGTATTGTGTTGTGTCTTATGAGCCACGACAACAAAGACCTCGCTCAGGGGATGTATACATACTCGCGTATGTACACACGCCTCTTCGTCAGAATAGTTGAGCATTTTAATATCCATGTAGCCAGTGATTTTCGGTCATTTGTTTCACGGTTCAGGAGAAACTTCTTGAACATGCATATCGTAGGGCACGTAGAGGGTTGTGCCAAAATCCCCAGGCCGCAGGGTCGGCTTTTGAACCTTTTAGCGGAGAATTTACGACACCATTGAAGGCCAGAATCCCTGAAAGGTGGGTAAGGGTTTCATTATTGCCCCTGAGGACCTTCGTAGCTTCACAGGCGCCATGCCTGCCTGAATTTACTGCTCGAAAGCAGATCCTGTGGCCTGGTAGCTTTGGACAAAATCTGTTAATTTATTATTGTCGCAGGTGACACTACGCGAGCTATTTGGTCCACTAGCTCTTCCAAATGGTAAAGGTGAGATGCACATCTTCGGCATCAGACGATGCCATTTAAGCAATTTTAAAAAAAAAACCTCTAAGGGTTATCGGGGGACACTTTAAACAGAGCGCTGGAAACAAGTAAACATGGCTAGTCCATTCCGAAAGTTCCGGCGAAATCCGACCCCGGAGCGGAGGTAGTTGCGTCAGAACATCGAGTGAAACAAAGCGTCTTGCCGATTAAGGTGAATCTGTGAAAATCGCAGTAATAACAAGACTCATTGCGACAGTTATGACACTGAACAGTCCAAGAGATGCAGTGCTCGACTTTCGGGGTCACAATGAGCTCAGTTGTAGCACGTGCCCTAAGGATGAAAGACCGCTTGTGTTCAGGCAGTGCAGTACTAGCAATTGCGGCGCGCGACAGCACTCACAACATGCTTTGGCAGTAGAGGGCATTAAAAACAACAAAAAACAAACATGGAAAAAGACAGAAAATGCAAGCAACGACTCCTCCCCGCACTCTCGACTTCTCCTCTCTACTAAGGCGAATAAGTGACAATGATAGCTGCACCTGCATTGTGCTCAATGACTTGTGTCCACCTGAGCACGTGGCATGAGCCCGCATGAGCACATGACCGCATGACATGTGGGCGCATCCAGAAGAGCACACGCTTCTGGGTCAACCTGAATATTATTCTCGGGCACCAGCAGGGAACGCGGATAGTTTTAGGCTACGACATAGCACGACACCGAAGCCGGTCCGGTTGACAAGGTTAAAGCCGAAGCTGAGCGCACACTGCAATATTGGGGCAAATGCCTTTATGGCAGAGGCAGCCTAATGCAAGCACCTGGCTCCACGGATGTGTGGGCACTGAAAGTGATCCTGCGCGGAAGAAATTGAAGCACACTCTGCAACAGCTATGTGAAAAGATTGTGTGGATGCACATGGCATGTACACTTGCCTTAGGTATCACGTGTTCTGGCTAGCCCATGGGTGTCATGTTTGGCCATGAAGGCTTGATTTAGAAACTTGGGGTGAAGAATGTTACAGTGCACAGGCTCCGGTAAGAAGCGGAGGCTTTGTCTTGCTGATTTTGTCAGCCAGTTTCGATGAAAGTAAACTGACAACAAATAAAACGCTTGAAATCCGTTATCCAGGAAAATGACAAGCTTGTTTCGCTAATTCAAATGACAGCATTTTCGATGGAATGATTTGAGACGTGCGCCTTTGCGTTAGCCTATGCACATGGTTGCTTAGGACTGCGCATGTAAGGATTCCCTCACGGACTCACATCGAGCACATACTCTCCGTTAATTGCTTCGTCATGTGTTAAATATTATATAACGTAAACGAGCACTTTGATTGTCCGGCCAAACACAAGCATCCTAGGGCTCGTAGAGCAACCAGAAAATAAAATGCAGCTCAGAATTCAACAAGGTGTTTAAATGTTCTGAAAGCCCCAAAAGAAACAGAAAAATAAGAGACCGCGTAACCATCCGCCGTGGACGGTACTTTGCAGCCGTGGTGTGGGGTACTGTGCGATGGGGCAGCTAGTCATACTCTGAAAGACATCAAGTACACAAATCTTGCGCTCCTGGTAGGTACAGACAAAACGTCATAGAGAAAGGTCAGGATATTGCCCTCCACAACACGCCACAAATTAAAAAAAGAAAGGAAACGACGACACAGATACTAAAATAATGCGTAGATTCTTTTAACTTAATGATGTGTTCCAACATCCAGGTTGACCTGAAGGCAAAGGTCAAAAGCTTCACGTGATTCCAGCCTCGTGAACTGTCCTGCAGAACACGAGGATGTTTTTACCGAGGACACCGGCCAATACCAGCGCTCGTTCCCAGCTTTGCCTTTATTTAATGATAAACTGCAGCACAGAAGAGCAGCGACAACGAAGGAACCCAAAGACAAGGGCGAAATTGCTTTGTCCTCGTCGCTGTGCTGCTACGTTGTCGTTTTTTCTCCTCTGCTGCAGTTTTTCATTAATAATGCAGCAACTAGCTCAGCAATACACCTTATTTACTTTGCCTTTAGTTCAACTCTGGCTCAATTAAAGCATCGGAAGTGGCGAGACTGCGTCTATTTACATCAATTTAACAATTAAAACGGTTAGTCGATTCACACTTCTATCGAACACAGGGTACACAGTTCTTCTCGGCGCCCACAGGCTGACTACAACGGGACAGGCGCCTGCCCCTTTCTTCTTCGTCCTCGGACACACAGGCGCCCTCTTCAGGCAGGCGCTCAGGTGGGCATCCTGGCGGCTGCCAGCCCGAACCAGAGCGGCAGCAGGACGAGTGCCGCCGTCAGAGCCGTCGTCCGCGTCGCCGGAGCGGCGTTGCAGTAGTCCGCGTTGCAGAAACATCGCACCATGCTCCAGGCCCGGCTGGACTCCGTCAGGCAACCCTTGTGCGTAGGATTTTGGGGAGCGCAGTTTCGCCTGACGTGCTCGAAGTCACCTGCGGGCGCAATTTATTGATTAATGGCTTACCAAGTACGTAGCCAGAAATTTTTTTTCGGGAGGGGCCCGAGGCAGTTGCATACGGCGAAGCTCAGGTGGGGGGGGGGGGCATGCCTAACATGCCCATGCCTAACTGCAGGGGGGGGGGGGGGGGGGGGCTCTTGGGTACGCTCATGTGGCTTACTTTTACGTTCTGGAGGAGCTCCATGGTTCACGAGACATTCCGTACAGTAAAGAGATTAGGACTAATTTCAACGACCCAGGGATTCTTTAACGTGCTCTGAAATCTCAGTACACGGACTTTCTTTCATTTCGCCTTCATCAAAATGCGGTCGCTGGGGACGGGGATTTAACCGGCGAGTTTGAGCTCAGTACAAGAACGATAGTGCCACTAAGGCACTGCGTCGGGTACCTGCACGCAGCACGGCTAAGACTGTAGCAAAGGTTGCGTGATGCGAGGAGGCTGTTGCGAGACTTCAGCAGCGTTGGAAGTGACGTGGGCCTATACCGTGGGGTATCTTGAAAAGAAGCAGTGCGCAAACATGGTGCAGTGCGCCTGTGAGTGTTGTCAGTTTTTTTTTTACTCGCGGTCCTGTCTTTTCTTTCGAGGGATTGACGATTGGGGTTTTATACGAAAACAACTATAAGAGCATCGATTTTGCATCAGAATGTCCGAATGCTGCAGCCATTTTACACATTCGCTATGTAAAGGGAGTTAGCAGCATGCTACAATAGTAATGCATGGGTACACAGAAGCATAAAGCATACAAGAGTCACAAGGAGCGAAAACACAGAAAATAACTGTTAAAAACCAGTGTACACAGCTTTCTTGCCATGAATTGGTCTTCTGGATTCCTGACACAAGCCACCAGCGCAAACCGCTCCCTCAAAGTACATCAAAGTCCTCTTCCAGAAGCCTGCTACATAATCACAGAGTAGATAGAACAGGAGATTTGTTCTTGCAACGTCCCTTTTGCAGCACTCTGCAAGCATCTTTAATGTAGCCGGACTTAATCAAGCCACTTATTATGCCCCTCGCATGCCATGCTGCACATTCTGCTCTGCTCGCTCACCGTTGAGGTCGTTCTGTGAGAAGAACTCGCATCCGTGGGCGCACTCGTGCGCGAAGTTCTTCTCTGGATCGAAGTTGGCACGTGTGCAGTAATCTGTCCGGTTAGCCTGGTTCCTCGGCGTCCAGCTGCATATGTAGCACTGCACAGCCTCCCCTGCGTCGTGAAAAGAGAGGGAAATGTTTAGCAGTGAAAACTACCAGATGGCAGTTGCCATATCATCATCTCTCAGTGCATTTACAGGTGGGTTAGAGGGTCCCATCTATCCTGACAAGATTGCGTCTATGTAGATTCTGTTTCCGGTGCGTATAATACGAGCGTCTTTTTTCCCTCACTTGTTCACTGTGTGCCACATTTTTTTTTTCATTTACTACCTCTGCTTTGCATTGTCGTTGTCTTTTTGTTGTTGACTTGGAGCAGGACTTTCCTTTTCTTTGTTGTATATATTTTTTCTCCACTCCTGTAAAAGCCCTTCTTGCTGACAGTATCAATAAACAAACAACAAACAAGATGAAGCGCACTGGGAGCGCAACGTGTCGCGTGTACCAGTCGTACTCGGAAACTGCCACAAGGAAGTGTTCTGAAGTCGACACTTGCTAGCGATGACAACCGTACTGACACTTGAGAAGAAAAAAAACTCACCGGACGGTTACGACTATGCAAAACGAGATTCAGCGATAGCTGTTTAGGCGTTTAGTCCCATGACTACTGGTGTAGTGGTCACGTGATGCATTCCTGCACTGGCAGGCGGCTGTTCTAAACACAGCCACCCGTAGGCTTATGCGACCCAGGTTGACAGGCGCAACAGGTGGGTGGTAGTGCACCCACCGGTCACGCCGACGGCCACGGCGTCGAGAAAGCCAGGGACGGGCGGCTAACAGCTATCGCTGTAAAAGTGCATAGGTCGTGCAGTTATCTAATAGCATATATTTTAATTAAAACTCCGCACTCACAGGCATCGCCTGAGCATGATCTGCTTTTGTTGGAACACTCGGTATTCGGATGACGGCTATGCTGGTCAGGCCGTCGTTGACAAGCGCTGCCAAGTTAAAAACAAGGTTGCAATCGAAATCGAAGTGTGATGTGCGTTTGGAAGTAACTTCACGTTCCTGGGTGTATCTTCAATGCAATTTTCGCATGCTGCAATTTGCGAAGCTGCGAATAAGTATGGAGGTAAAACGCTAAGGCGCCCGTGTGCTGTGCGATGCCAGTGCACGTTAAAGATCCCCAGGTGGTCGAAATTATTCCGGAGCCCTCCACTAAGGCACCTGTTTCTTCCTTTCTTCTTTCACTCCCTCCTTTATCCCTTCCCTTACAGCGCCGTTCAGGTGTACAACGATATATGAGACAGATACTGCGCCATTTACTTTCCCCAAAACCAATTATTATTATTATATAAGCTTCACACACCGAAATAGGTGGGCAATTGTCATAGGCGGAACAAGCGCAGAGAGCCAATTCGAGAGGTTCGAACAAAACAGTGATATTGCGTTGCAATAAGAATGCTTAATGAGTTCATTTTCAGTTGCATTTTGTCACTTTGGCTTTGTATATTTCATGTTTTTGTTTTCAAAAAAATGTCTTAGTTTTTGTAAAAGATCCATATTCAAATAAAAGGCTTCAGAAACTTCCCGTGTAATTCATCACGATGGCAAGATAAAATATACGAGCATCACGGAACAGCGGCTTACAAACTGCTTTCTTTCTATTTTTACCCTTACCTCCTTTTGTCTGTCCACACGTGGTGCTGACTGATGCGAGCTTGCGGGATCACCCAAGGACAAAATGAGCATTTTTTGTCTTTGTGCGAAGGCTTTCATATCTGGAGAGGTAGGGCCGAATGCGCCGAATGCGCATGCCTCGAGATTATTAATGTGCTGCTGTCGTTTAATAACCTTTCCTGTTGCGAGGCAGCGCCGTGTTTGTCTTTTTATCTTAGTCCGTGCTTTTCGCGCTGTTTAATTTGAGTAGAAGTCCTTTCCAACTAGCCAGTTTTCCGTGATAATTATTTTTGTAAAGGGTGATCAGTTCAACTGAACGGTCCTCGTGATAAAAATTTCGTGCTTCCTGTCACAGTGGTTCTAAAGATATTGCTATTTAGTTAAATCCTTCTGTCAACTGCTTCACTGTTAGTGCTTGACTGCGTTAATTGCTTCATTTTACCTCACTTTCACAGAAACATGTCAGGAAGCAATGTTTTGCAGAGGTAGGCGACAATTGCATATATTTGTTGCAGTTGCAGATATTTCCGAATTCGTCTAAAAAGTTCGCGCACGTGAATTCAAGCTGTGCAAGTTCCTTCTTTAGAAACATTGAAAAAAGCTTTCAACCACGCTCAGCCTGGAAGACATCGGCAATCTTCGGGCAAGCAGCAAGACTCCTTTATAAGAGCAATAAAGTTTATTCACTCACTCACGTGCACAGGAATGTCATCTTACTTCCCGCAGGCATAATTCGTGGCTGATAACTGAACGTCCGGTGTGTGTGTGCGTGCGCCGTTTGTAGCGCACCGCACAGCAGGCACTCGCCCGATGGGCACTTCTTTTAGTGCTGCGCATAGCCGCTATGGGGCGTTTCATGGCCCGGGGTCAGCACAGGTCACCTCAGACGCTCCACCCGGCCCTTCCCGTGACTCACACTGTCTTTGACCCGGTGTGCTGCGCTCGTGGAGGTTTTCTACGCTCTAAACACTAATACGTCTATATAGGAGTAGCAAGGGAATAACCTGTGGTCTAGTGTACACACTTTCGTAAAAGGGTGTCCGCTAGAAGACAGCTTATTCCCCTTTTACACCTTTCTGTTTAGAGTGCAGAAGTGCATTTATGTGTGACGACGACACATTGCAGCTTGCTAAGGTGAGAGCGTTGAGCGCCTTAGTGGGGTGGAAAAGCAAGGCGCCAGAGTCGGACGTTGCCACCAACGTCCTTCGCTCTTACAGCATTTATGACTTGAGCACTACTCTCAGATGTCAGTGGTAATTTAATGTAATTATTTCCTTGCTCGCACGTATGTATGTGCACATATGCATGTAAATGAGTTTCTTTGCTTGCATTTCAGGAGCGGGTGCGAACTTAGGTATAGGTGTACACCAAAGTGAATTGTCAGAAGAAATCCCTCTATGGAATCTATGGCGGAGCAGAGGCAGGTGTACTTAATGAGGAGCTGTGAATAACTGAAGCTCTTCGGTGCGCTTTACTCACTCCGTGGTTCAGTGATTTGCATTTAGGGCATCTTAAAGGGGCTGTGAAAGGGGCTCTAATAAAGTTGCGGCATGGCTGGGATATTAAAGCACGCCGCTTCACGAATACTGTCCTGCAAGAATTTTTTAAATGCGCTTTGTAGAAGCTGAGTTAAAGGCAGTCAAAATTTGAATTTCAGCGTCTTCGCGCCTTTCCCTCTCCTCTCGTCACTTTTTGCACGCTGGAAGGTAGGCGCTCCTTCGCCGACACCCTTCTGGGAGCGGAGCTTTCCGACCCGCCGGAGCTAAGCGGCTTATTGGCCGCGGCCACGGTAGCTGCCTGACGTCTGAAAGAATCTAACCAATGGCCACCTCTCACCTTGTATACGTAGATGCGAGCAACGGAGGAGGGTGCGAGCATGAAAAAGTCGCCGGGAAGGGCTCGCCAACCTTCGCGCGTGATTGCGGGCCGTCTGCTGCGTGTAGAAGTCCATTATTTGGCTCTGGTTTTCATGGCAACGCAGTGCAGTGATTAAGTGAGTTAATGTGCTCTCCTGGAAGGCGTTTTAGAGCCCCTTTAACGCTCCGCTGTTCTCAACATAACCTGTCGTACCCCGTTGCCACCCAGGCAAAGGATGGACAGGCAGCGAACATATTTTGTTTATTACTACAGCACCTTGCACTCGCCTTGAAGGGAGCACTTCAGTTTCAGCTTTCCCCAGAGCTATGCCACACTGCCGCAAGAGAAAATCCGCGGAGTTCTCAAGTCTTCCTCGTCGGTGGCTAATAAGTCATGGTGTGGGCATCTAACCCGAGACGGTGCCATAAAAAAACAAGGTCAAACTAAGGAGTAATGCAAATCTTTCGGCTGGTCGCTTAAACGTTGCCTAACAATAATATAAGGTCTGCCAGTCTCGTACAGAGCACGTGCTATTCGAAAATATCCTCAAATAACCTTCGCAGTTTCGTCTCGCCTTGAACGGCGCAAGGCAAAAATGAAAGCCATCCTCCCGTCCTTCGGTAGATGGCTCCTAACGCGTACCGCAATCGATCACCGGTCGTCTCTCGTGACGTCATTTTCGCGATCTCGGTTGCAGCATCGTGCCTTTTGTAGCCGGGAATAGGGCGTGCTGCTAAAGGGGGGAGGCATTCAAGGCCACACCGCCGGCGCGCGTTGCGTCATCGAAGGCACCTGTTTTCCGTCACGCGAGCTGCCCGCCGACCGCGTGCTGGGGACCCCCCGCCGTGGGCGTGGTCGCACGCTGAAGCCGGCCGACGCCCGTTCCGGCGCTGCCCGGTCCCAAAGCGGGCCATACGAGCAGGCTGGCGCGAGCTTAAACGGTGTCCCCGTTTCGTGCATTATTGATTAATGAAGACACCTTCCCGCAGGTGCCGTGCGGGCGCCGTCGAAAGTTTCTTGCAAAGAATAATTTTGAGGATTACCGCGGGGCGTCCCTTCCCGACGGCTCTTTCCCTTTCACTCATCGTCACTGGTATCGGCGAGCTGTGGTCACCCGCCCATTGTAAAACACGTAACATATGTAAAACATTTTTTTTTTGTAGCGAAATCTACATTGGCCACGAACTCGCAGGTTCGCCGTGCTCGCATTCCCACCGTGGTCGCACCGCACCACGTGACCAACCATGTGACTGGTCACGTGACCAACCGCGTGACGAACCACGTGGCAACAACTAGCCAATCAGACTAACCTGGACTTTCAATCAAGATTAACCAAGGCTAACCAAGTTGTGCCTTAGCTTTCGCTACGTATATCCTGGCATAGCCGAGCTAAGCCACTGCCAATTTTTTTCAAGGCCTTCCCTGCCAGTTGCCATGATCAATTTGAACGTCTTCATTTTGAGAAACAGCGCAAAAGGCGGCACACAAGACAGACGACAGGACGAGCGCTATCAACCGACGTTTTTATTTCAGAGGGCAGGAATATATAGGCTTTCGACGCTGACAACAAATACACAAAAGGCAATTATGACTGGCACAACTCATCATACGAAGGCGAGAGGGAAGGCACGTGCCCCGCCGGCTGCTAACGTGATCGGGGGGCTGAAGGAGCAACAACAAAAGCATAAAACCGAGAAAAAAACAACAAAAAACCAGGAAGGGCTAACAAAATGAGGTTTGTAAACATCGACAACAAGAACCGTGCGGCTCAGAGGGTGTCAGTGAAATGGTTGTTAAGTAATGTGATTTCCTTAAGGAACATGGTGAGGGATGGTGTGCTGACACAGGCTTGATTTTTGACGTGGATGATGAAGGCTTCCCAAATTTCGCGTGCGCGCTGGTCGTGATATATATTTCTTTAAGATGCGTGTTTGGTTAAGCAATCGATAACAGTCTTTGCAATTGGAGCAGTGAATAGCAAGGTTACAACCTGTTGTCGATCCGAGGAAACGGCGGTGCTCGCGGTGCTCCAAACGCATTCCGGAGTTAGTTGAGATGTTACATAAATACAGTATGATGACGTGTTGGGTTTAATGTTTGGAAAGACTACGTGTGCTCTGATAAGCGTAGTAGTGGCTGGCTCCGGATTAATTGCGATCACCTTTATTTCTTTAACGGTTGCATTTTACCTCCATCGAAATACGGCCGCCGCGGCCAGGATTCGATCCCACGACCTTCGGCTCAGGAAATGAACGGCGTAGCCACCGAGCCATCGCAGGAGGTTGGCGTTTAAACATGTTCCTAGGTTCGATACAATGATTGGCAGGTGGTATGCTCCAGCTTTAACAGTGGTGCAAGGCTTTAGCGAGAAGTAGCAAAGGAAATGCAACAGGCTGTCGCTGAAAAGGAGCCGGATTTACACGCGTCCTGGCTTTCAGTCAGTGTATTGAGGCGTGCATTGGCTATGACCAAGCTCACACCTCTCCAAAATGAACGAGAAGTTTACTTTGGAGTGTGGACTCGTCGGGTCACTGACACCCTCTTCAAAGCAATCATAATTACACCGCTACGTCTGCCGCAGCGGTATACAAATCGTTCGAAGAAGCTCACCAATAACCTCTAATTTCATTGCACCAAACCGTGAGCACAGCAGGTGCCTAACTTGTAGGGTACGCTGGATCACCTTAGCCCTGTTGATTAATCTTAAAGTTTGTTGCACTTCTTTGTCTATTAAAGCACTTTGCCACGACTTTTTATATATTAGTGAGGATACGCGAGCATACACTAAGATCTGCGACCCCCCCTCCCCCCTCCACTCGCCTTGTGCGATTTTGTCCCCGGAGGCGATCTACGTTTCGTACTTGCAACGAAGCAATAACACAGACTGCAAGATAAATTCTTTATTTGCATTTTAAGGCGAAAGCCTTTCTTGCCTTATCAGTGTGCGCAAGACCTGTACGCAGGAAACGTGTACAAGAAGTGTTCGCTCTACCTGTCAATCAACCCAAATGTCATCAATGGTAATCAATAATTGGCTTAACGAATTGGTCATTTTTTAATGTCAGGTAATCACTATGGTATCATAGTTATAATAAATGAATTAATTATGAAACGCATTCAAAGGAGTATCAGGAGCGTTCTGGAGAGCTCAACAGGACGACACAAAGGCTTCCGCCCTGATGCACGTAAGGTGACTTCAGTGCTCCCCAGAATTTTTTTTTTTTTTACAATATGAGATGTTCCAGGAAGAGAAAAAAAAAGAACCGTGTATGCGTTGTCGTCCTCGTCGTCTACTAAGCTGCGCTGGGATACGAGGGCACCTCGCCTCACACGACCGCGTTTCTCCTGCTCGTACGATGGGGCAGTCAATATTATTTTATGCGCACGCTCGACAATCTGCGCAAACGTTTTGCCGCGTGTTTGCTCGACTGGTGAATTCGTTTGCCCTCAAGATTGCGCTACAGGGACCGGTGATGACAGTGGGTGGCTGCTCTTTCCGCTTTCGAACGGCATGCGTGGCCTTCCAATCCAGTACACACGTGCACGGCTTAGAATCTGTTTCTTTAGTCTCTTGTTCTCGCCGATGCAAGTGCAGAAGTAAGGGCAGACGCTATTTTTGGATTCAAGCCTGCGTACTTTGTTTCACCACGCTGCCGGTTCGGCAGTTTGAGACCAGAAGCACCACGATGGTTCGTCCCTCAAACTTCAAAAAGCAATTTATTGACAGCTGTTTTTTTAACGGCCTAGGCACATATACGATGCACTCTGGATTCGCTTCTTTTCATTTCTTCCGTGCAGAATGGCAGTATAGGGAGCTGTCTTGACCTCCGGCTAAAAGCGCCCTCGGCCGTGAACCAACGCAAATCCCATCGGTCAACCTCTCTTTTGCGGGGCGATCGAACGGCCCCAGGCAGAGCTCAAGAGGGCGTGTAAAACGCCGCGCTGTTCCGGCGACAGCCAACGCTAGCTAGGCACGCGATAAACGACGCCACCGCCGCCGTAGCCGACGACAGTCGAGCAAGAAAGCTCGTGGCGGTCTTGGTGGTGAGGGCGCGGGATGGTGCAGGCGGAGTAGGGTGGCGGAGGGCTGAGAAAAACCCCGGGGCTCTTTCGGGGCTCCGGCCTCGCGGACGCGTCGCGGTGACAGATCGCCTCCCGACGCTGCTGCTACCACACACGCCGCTGGCCCTTTTTGCCCCGAGCTTTATTCTACTTCCTCGCCTTTCTGTTCTATCTTTCACTTTCGACACTTTCTCTTCCTCTCCATGTCTGTCTAGTATCCCGCTCGGTCCAGGCGGCTCTGTGCGCCCGCTTCGCCTCTGCGTGCTCCGTGCAGACAGGGGAGGCCCAGACTTAACGCGACGTTTTCATTCTCTCTGCTTCCCTTTTGTTTTAAGTGGTGGCGGCTGGTCCCCTCAAAGCCTGTTTGATCTCGGCGCTCTAAAACAGACGCCTCTTCCACTCTCGGGCAATTTAAGGAACGCGCCCCATCGAGCTGCTTTTTTTTCTTTATTTCGGTTTCACCTCCGCGCGCGCTCGCGCCCATCGTCCTGTCTCCAGGCGCCTGCGCCAATCGTTGCTGCGGCTGACGCGACGCGCGCTCCGGCCCCAAAGCTCTATTCCGAACGTGGAGAGGCAAGGCGTTCTGGAAGGCGCGTGCACTCCTTTCCCGACGCACTCTTGTTTATTGTTTTTTTCTCTCGTCGGCGGTCTCGTCTCCAAGAAGCAGTATGTCGTCGTGCCCGAATACGTTCCGGCGCGCCGATTCCACTCAAACCTATAGGGTGATGTCTGTTTACAGAGAGCACGTGCGCAATGTGTATTTAGTTTTTATCGCGCATATACGCGCTGTGGTGCTACAGTATGCGGCGTCGCCTACAGCATGCTCGATAGACGGATTGGAAGTGAAGGGCAGAAACGCGCTATAGTGTTACAGTATGCGGCGTCGCCTACAGCACGCTCGATAGATGGATTGGAAGCGAAGGCAACAGTGGCAATAAAGTGAAGAATATAACAGGAAGATGACGCTGCAAAACTTCAGGGTGCGCGATAGGTTCGCTAGTGGTTTTCATTTTTTCATTGCGATAGCTTGGCTAGTGGATAGCTAGTGCTTTTCATCTTGGTGCTTCTATGGGCGTTTAAAGCGATTTGAAGAACGAGCAGCGCGAACTTGATTAAAGAGTCTTGGAGCTTTTGATTACAACGCGTCGTGTCAACAAAGCGGAGATGAGTTTTGGTATCGGCTTTTGCAAATCCGCTACGTCCGCAGCATGCAGTTCGAGGACTTTGAAAGAAACTAGCACTCGAGGAAAGAGGTTTGTTTGCGTAAGAACTCGAGTTGTGCCAGCGCAGGCTAATTGGTTCAGGTAATTATCCCAGCTATGGCGAAGCGTGTGATTAATTTGCCTCTTAAATGCTGGCGTGCACGCTAAGCTGGATCGATTCATTCTTGAGCTCGCAGCTGCAACAACACCGCCGCTGATTCCTGGGCCCGCTTAAGCTTCGCTAATGATGTTGCCGCCCTGCCGCATTTGTGGCACCAGCTTTGAGGAGTTGCGCGGAAACTTCGGTGACCGCAAATCGTGATGGAAGTGTCTTACTTCTCGGTTTATGTCGACCACACCATTTGAACGACGTCTCTGATAAGAGAACCTTGAACATGGCGCTATAAAAGCATCATGAAGGTGGCAGTATTTGTATGCCAAATGGTATTTTTTCGAAGCCGCAGTATGCCACATCAGAAAAAGAAGAAAAGGGTGTGTCAGCGATTCATCTGTGAACCTTGTTAAAGCTGAGATTTCATATCTTGAACGGTTTTGTTGATCGCACGTGAGGTTTCTGTCTGCGCATGCCTAGATTTTTCTGTATATTTGCTCGTTTTTCAAGGAATAAAGTCAGATGAAGTTAGCGCTTGTCCTACGTCGTTCGTCTACTGTTTATGTGTTTTTTTTTGGCGCTACTGTTTTTCTTTCTGGATCGAAATGAACCATCTAGCCCAAACAGAAGTTCTTCTAAAGTGTGTGTGTGTGTGTGTGTGTGTGTGTGTGGTGTGTGTGTGTGTGTGTGTGTGTGTGTGTGTGTGTGTGTGTGTGTGTGTGTGTGTGTGTGTGTGTGTGTGTGTGTGTGTGTGTGTGTGTGTGTGCGCGCGTGTGTGTGTGTGTGTGTGTGGGGGGGGGGGGGGGTTCAGTTCAATGCCTCGGAGGAAAACCAGAAGAGCTATCACTACGCGCTACCCGAACACGGCGCCTCTGTCTGAAAGCCCAAGTAAATAATCATCCGAATCTTATTAAGAGTGGCAAAAGGCCCCCACTAACGACAGCAAGCAATCTTTGCATTTTTGTCGCAATTATTAGCCCTCCTCTCCAAAAGATCCGGAGACCTTTCAGGTTTATTGAAATACTGGTAGCCTCTTCCCGGTTCTGTATCGATCCGGTTTGTTAAAAAAATCCAAACAAAAGAAAAGTGTTTTTATACGTTGAGGTTCTCCGCTATTTCAAACCCTCCCTGCAAGCACCGTCGTCTTCAAAAAAGAGCAATCCTCGTCATCAATAACCCCAACTGGCGTCGAGGAGCTGCCTTTCCCTATAGGTGCCCCCCTGCGGCCTCCCGCAGACAGACGCCACCGCTTCCTTCCCTATTTCCCTAAACGAAAGCCTTCACCCAGCGGGTCGGAGCGAGCTCTTTTGTCGCCCGCTGTCACCGAGAGGCTGTCCTCTCGGTATATATGTGCTCCGGAGTGGTCGCTTTCCAAGGGACCCTCTCCATCCCGTGCCATCGCTCCCGCTGAGAGCCTAAAGTGCCCCGTGTATAGGCCCTTCTTATTTATAACGAGAGACACGGGTTACGTGGCCCTCGCCCCCCAACGATCACAGTTCCAAATTCTGTGCAGCATTAAGGATGCTTGAAAGCGAGCAAGTAGTACATACCATACACTTGACTGTGGGCCACGGTTGGGCGCGCATTAAGCTAGCTAGTCTTGTCATCTGCTCAGTCTAGTGAGGTCGACTACAACTCAGATTGCGCTGAACTTAAATGTGTGGAATATGGGAAAAGGAACTCAGTTGTGCTTACAAACGGAAAAGAAATAGCTGCAAATCGAGGCGTGTAAATGCCGCCAAAATTCATACAGAACAAGTATGAACACGAAAGACAGAAATTAACTTGAAGCAGACAGGACACACGCCGTTTTCGCATCTGTTTTAGTTCTACGAGAGCCTAAGCCGCCCCTAATTGCACTCCATTAAGGGCTCACACGCAATAAACGACGCTTATACTTGGCATGATTAGTTTTTGTATTAATACTAGCGCAAGTGACTTGGCGTTACGGACTGCATTTCATCCTTCGTCTGAAGACTCTAAACAAACACCGCTTTCCACCAATTCTGTTTGGCTAATAACTTGGCGGTGGTTGACGATGTGCAAATACCTATGCACTAAATTGAAAAGAGCGTGCGATCTTCGACTGTAAGCTCGTAAACTTGTCCAGGCAGTGTTTGCGGTTAGTTCGTTACACATCACCTACTTGTCAGCCGCTGCCTTTATCCGGAACCCCCGGCCTAAGCTAAAGTTGTCATAGATTTGTGTAGGTAAGAAACGTGCATATATAGTTCTCGCCCAGCAGACACCGCGTACGACATAAAAAAAACCTCGTGAACGCAGTCTTTTTGTGCCAATTCGACATCATCGCAACCAGGCAAGGTACGTGCATAGCGGTATAAAGGCAACTAACATGATCTCCAAATACCTGTCTCGAGTGCCAGGCGCGGTGATTCGATTTCAGCAAAGCCCGTCATTTACTTCCATTTTAAAGGCGCTCTCAATCTTAGCTTTATGCTCAACTCAGAGCACTGATATTTATGCACACATTTTATTGCATTATAGACATTCGGCTCTCTTCGATTGATGTGCAACGCTGTGATACACCGAACAAGCCGTGAAGCAGAAGCAGAAAAAAAAATAAGTGCCTCGTTTGACTCTTTCCTCGGCACTACATGAGCCATGTATCCAGCATACGTGGTACTGCACAGAAATAGCTATGAAGAGCGCACGCATTCTCTTTTTCGGGCTCGTAAAAATTTCACTTGTGAGGGTTCTTGTATGCGTCAGCGACCCCCGCCGGGTTAAACAGCATTTTTTTTTTTGCGCTTGCTTTCTTGTGGGCGGGGAGATTGAAATAAATGGTTCCCGATGCGACGCTCTACGTTATGAACTTCGCGATGGATTTTATGCGCCCGAAAGAAACGCAGGAAGTTGAAACTGATCCCTTCACTTCAAAGAAGAGGCTGACGCTACACAAAGAACACCCGGGAAAGGGCTCACTCCCGTATGGACGTGCTCATATGACAATGCCATAAATTTTCCGCCGGGTAATATTTCCTGCGGCTGACATCATCAAGTGTAGGTTTTCGGAGATCCTTTCATGGAATCTTTGGCGCGCTTCCAAAATTTATTTTTAGCATCAGCCCTGCTTTTTGCACTTGAACATGCCATTAGGCTCGAAGTGACTTGACACGGTACTTGAGACTGGCTGCATGCGAAACCAAGTACACAACGAACCAGTCAGCTTCTCAATGTTGAGATGCTCTCGCTTCTGTTTCTCAAATTGCAAGTGGACCCATATATACACTTAGACAGATCGGGATTCGGGCAAATGAAGAGTAACGCGTCAAGGAAATCCTTTTCGTCTTAAAAATGATTTTTTTTCCAACTGTAAATAAAAATGCGAGAACAGAGCTATCCTCTGATTTTCCTTCTTGTGTGCTACGTTTTATTCTTTATGAGCTGTTTTTGACTTGATCGTGTTCGTGGCTAAGAACTACCACAAGCTTTTGGGCATTATCGAAATAACCGTCAACATTATATGCAGTGCAAGGTAACTATACTGCACAATAATCGTCATCGTGAAATGAAGTTCAGCAATCGTGTCTGTCACGAAAACATCGACAAACGAAAAAAATCGTGGACGATTTAGCATGGTTGGGCCGAATACGAATTAGGTGCTCTCACACTTCTGTTTTCGTTTCAGTTTCGGTTCGAGGTTTGGTTTAAGAGGACAATGCTGTGTGTTCTGAATCCACTGCGCATGAATGGAAGTTGATGAAGCGGACGACATCCAAACCACAGCGCGAGAGACTACCAGTCTCTACAATAGTCTTCATCGTGAAATGAAGTTCAACAATCGTGTTCACAGATCTGTCCTGGCGGTTTCCCCACTGTGCCCGTTTTGTGCCCAACCTGAGACAATAGATCCCTTCGTGCTGTTCTGCCGCCGCTTCTGTTCTTTGAGGAGGCGCCTATTACAAATTCCGTTTCGCCTGTTGGGTCTGCCTGTGTCCTCTGCGGTTGCTCTTTCCATTGACACTTCTTTGCTTGGACGAAGCAACAGGAGTGTGCGCTATGCTGTGCAAAATTTCCTTCGACTCCCAATCTGAGTTTTTTCCCTTTCCACTCTCATTCAGTGCGAAATTGAAACATTACATGCGTTGTATACGAATATGCACAGAAAGCCATTGTCCCGTCTTCGATATCTCTGTTGATAGGACCCCTGCCGTTGCGTCGTCCAGTCTGTCAGCCTAAATATATATCCCCTTACTATGATTTTCCCCCCCCCCTTTATTCGCTCCTGTTTCCAGCCATTCACCGCCTATGTCTTGGCCACACCCCCGTAGTGGGCATGTGCCATCTTTATTTGAGGCCAACCAACAAGCCAACCTGAGACCAGCAACAACAACACGCGGGATGTTTGGCTGCGCAAATGACGATGCAGTAGCCAGCGATGGTCATCTGTTCGCACCGCAGCGGGTTCGATACCCACTCGCGGCAACATAGTGTTTTGCCATGAAGTGTTCTGCATAGTTGGCCATAAAACCTGCTGGCAAGAATCCGGTATGCAGGTGGGACACCTGACAGAGGCTTCTGACAAACAAACATGGGTGATGGGTCTGGGATTGGGAGTGCATTTGCCTTTGTTAACTTCGTGCACAACAGCTTTGACAACGTACGCATAGCTTTTTACAATTCGGTGGCAAACGCAAGCAGCACCAGTCCTAGCAGAGTGAACAGATTCACCGTTTCAGGTCAGCTCACCTGTCGTGAACAACAGGACGAACGCCAAAAGCGAGAATGTCACGGCCAACGCTGTAGCTTGGGTCATCCTGAGGCTGGAAGATGTTCCGTCCGCTCCGACAAAGTCTGTAAAGAGACATAAAATAACACCAGGCGATAAATATTGGTCAGGTTTTCGGGCGCATGATATACAACGTAGTCTATTGGTACAAGTGTCATGCCGTGTGCGGTATTCACCTTTATTTATTTTAGAATTTAAGGTACCTTGTCATCGTCGTCATTATCATCATTATCACCAGCCTGACTACGCCCACTGCAGGGCGTTAATGTACAAGGTACTGCAGTGGCATGTTACTTTTTCCCAGATATATCCGCAAGTACTGGTTTTCTTTATGATGATACAAGATATTTCGGCATATTACGACCTGAAAGTTAAGCCATTGACTTTATTCCGCATATAGCACTCGCAAAATTTTCGAAGCACCTTTTGGGAAGCCTTGATGAGGGACAATGGAGAGCCACATTTAGGACCTCCTACAACGCAAAGTTGTCTTTACAAGTGCAAACACATCACGCTGATCAATACCTCAACGCAGTTTTCCCAGTTGTGAGTTAAAGGAGCATGAAAATCTTTAAATACGCCGTTTAAATATATCAAAGGATGGGGAAAGGGAGAGGAGAAGCTAACTAAGAATTCCTCGGTTGGAGAAGAGGGAAAGATTTACGGCAACATCATACTAGAACATTTTGGTAGGCTAGTTGGTGCACGTTTGACAAATAGTCTACACAGAGCGCTGCCATAGAGAAACGTTGCCTGCCAAAGATTTGCCAACCTTGTGCGTTCTCGGAGAGTATACAGGCATATGTTCTCCGCGCGAGGCCCATTCACCATAGCACCACATCTGAAACCGCGCGCCCCCAAAAACATTCCATCAATTCAGCGTGCATTCGCGTTCGATACAGCATTATTTTCCAGCGCATCATCGCTGCTTCGATTTACGGTCGAAAAACAAGATTGTGATCGAAACAAGGGCTCGCGTTTTATAACGAATTTTCTTATTCGTTCTTTCGGGTCGGTTCAGTTCGTCTGTTCTGCCTTTGATATCCTAGCCGGCGTCTGACATCGCTTGTTACAAGAACTACAGGCCCTCCCATGTAGTAGCTAGCTGTAATAGAGCGAAGCAAGAAGTTCGGTAAAAGAAAAAGCGCAAAACATGGCCAAATCTGGAACGGCTTGCCCGAAAGTGCCTCGGGAACTCATGCACGAACGTTCCACAAGCACCTTTCAACAACAGAGGGACGCTCATATTTCTTCCTCCACGCTGCCCGAAAGAGGGCGCCGGGCTTCACCACATAACGTTTCTCATCAGAGCAAAAACCGGCAGGCCCTCTATTGGACCGGGCTCCTTTGTGTGCTCGGGTACAGATGGACAGACGCGGCGCGTGGCCAATGTGGGTCAAGCTGCGTAGATTGTATGTGGCATCTCATTCGTGGCTTCCCACTCGCACAAGGAGTGCTTCTGCTCCCGGCTACTCGAGCTTTCTTGGCCATAAAAAGAGAAATAAAAAAGAAATCGGAAGATTGACCCTGCTGCCCCTCGGGCACCCACCCCTACGCATACATACCGCAAAGCGCAATCACGGGAGTGCTTTCACGTCCACGGCGGAGCGTAGCAAACGGGATTCTTCGATGTGATTCGAGGAACGGGGAGGCGAGTGCGAGTTCCTTTGTGTACGCAATCTCGTCGTAGACTTTTGTCTCTGGTCAGTGGGGTGGAATGCTTTGAAATTGTTTAAATGACTTTAAATGACTGCGGAAAAGAACAGAAACTGAGGCACTCGCTGCTTGAAATAGCACGACGGCAAAAATTGTTCGTTTTTTTTTCTCGAAATACATCCAGACAACGAAGGGTAACTGCAGGGATTAAAACAGAATTTTGCCAGTGATTGAAGCATATCGCGCATGAAAAAGGAATGGCTTTAAGTCGTACATGGCGTTGGAGAGAATCAGTGCGGTTTTCGTTGGTAAAATATCAGCACGGAAAGCTGTTTAATGCCGTGCCGGTGAATTAAATGCTTGAACGTAACCGTTTTAAAGGAGGCGAAATTCTATAGAGGCCCGTGTGCTGTGCGATGTCAGTGCACGTAAAAGAACCCCATGTGGTTGGCATTTCCGGAGCCCTCCACTACGGCCTCCCTCATAGCCTGAGTCGCTTTGGGACGTTAAACCCCCATGAACCGAACTATAAACCTAAACTTAAACGTAACTGTTTTAAAGGCTACGTGCAACAACGTGCGTAAATTTCTTGGTTGAATAAGACGCACTCTCTTCTCAGTGAAAACCTTCATTAATTGTCGCGCTGTTGTGTTTAAACATTCATCTTCTCTACTGTGTCTTCGTGTAGTGCTTAAGATGCTTCCGTTCGGCATGGGGCATACTTGACGTAGTGTGTGGGCGGTAACAATTTTCACTCTTTATTTCCCGCATTTCAAGCTGAGATTTCACTTCAGTGTGCAAGCACAAAGAACTCTGCAAGCTAAGACAACGGCTATTTTCCAAAGCGCTCTACCCCAGCTTGAGACGCAGGTAGAATTTCTACTTTAGCTTTTCTAGTTTAGTTGAGCTAGCCTTGGCGAAGTTAAATACACTTGTCATGAGGCACAGGCGTCAGGAGACGGTAGTGGGTTCTTTCTAATTTATGGAGGATAGTTCGAAGCTCTTGTTTACAATATGGTTGCAGGATAACAATGCCCCGCAAATAAAAACCACCGGTCATAATACGCTACGCTGCTCGAAGCGTGACTGCCCTTAATGTAGCTCTCTAAATGATCTCTGTAACTGTTTCTTTTGACGAATCTCAGAAAAACACAACGATTCTGTACTGTAGAGGGAGCCGTACAAAATCTAATTAGCCCCGATTTCTTTTCGGGCAGTTTGGTGGGCCCCGCCGCGGTGGCTCAGTGGTTAGGGCGCTCGACTACTGATCCGGAGTTCCCGGGTTCGAAACCGACCGCGGCGGCTGAGTTTTTATGGAGGCGAAACGCTAAGGCACCCGAGTGCTGTGAAATATGTCAGTGCACGTTAAAGATCACCAGGTGGTCGAAATTATTCCGGAGCCCTCCACTACGGCACCCCTCTCTTCCTTTCTTTCACTCCCTCCTTTATCCCTTCCCTTACGGCGCGGTTCAGGTGTCCAAAGATATATGAGACAGACGCTGCGCCATTTCCTTTCCCCAAAAAACCAATTATTATTATTATTAGTTTGGTGGGGACGGATGTCTTGCCTTATATGCTTCGCCTATATGAGGCACGGAGGCGTTGCCTGCAGAGTTCGTCTAGTCCCTAGACAGACCGCTTTGGTGACTGGAAAACCTCTGTTCTCAATCTCGGGCCGACCGAAAGTGCCGTTTCATACGACTGTACAAACATGCACGTAGCCATGGACAGGGCAATCTTCCTACGCAACTCGGCTCCTCGGAGGAGAATCGCACGCTGTAAAAACGCACACAGACCTTAGTGTTGGGGGGGGGGGGCGGAACCAGGAAGTGCGGGGGCGACTATATCTCGGAAGAAGAACGCCCCCCTGTCTCCAACCCCTTCTTGGCGTAGCGCGTCGACGGACCGTAAGGGAAGGGGGTCAGTGGCCGGGTCCAGATCGATAAGAAGTGCCCACCGTATACTGCTGTGTGGGCCACTCCAGAAAACGGAGGAGGCGAGAGAGTGGGCGCTAACTTCGAGAGAAAGAGGAGGAAAGAGAGGGGGAGGGGAGGGGGAATGGCACCGTGCATAGCAATATAGCAATATCGCGCATCAGGATCTCGAGCGCCTCTAAGAGGCCACCTTTGTTCGCCCAAGCGACGGGCAAAAATCTACGACTAATCACGGCCACTCCAGCCATTTCTATCTTTCTCCCTCCTTTTCATTCTTTTCTTTTTCCTTCTCTCTTCTTCGCCTTGCACATTATGTGTGCGTGTGCGACTGCCGAGAGCGCTAATGTGCTCCAACCGAGCAATTTGGCAGCGTGCACCCGGTCGTCAATGGCTCGAGCCTTTTGTTCGGGAAGGCCATCATCGTACCCTCTTGCCCGACCTAGCTTTCTGTCTTCCGCTTTCTTTTTTTTTCCGCTAGGGGGATGAAAGTGCTCCAACTACGGGGGTGGAGTATCGCCTCGCGTGACGATGCGTGGAAGATAAGTTTTCTCCATGATGGAGGGTACCTGGATCATGCAAGACAGTTAGTACTGGTGTGATATTGTTAACAGGAGCGTTAGTGACGGAAGCTACTCCCAGATACATACAGAGGTTATCATTATTATTTTTTTCAAATGAATCTACTAGAAATGAGTAGATCCCTGGGCCCTGTGGAGCGCTATCAGTATATCCTGAAGGCATTTTTTTCAAACGCACATATGTTATAATAGACTCCATCATATGATCACGAACCGCAGACGCGACCTACACTGGATCACGGCCCCTCAAGCACTTAGCCACCCACTGTAAAGGCGCCGTTGCTGAAACGCTAGAAATCAGTCTTGAGGAAGACGCAAAAATTCAGCTCGGAAACGCTGGGAATCGTTGTTAGGTTTGGTTACGATTGCGCTGTTCCTTGCTGGCTATATATTTTCTCTTGAAAATCTAGAAAGCGTAATCGTGGTTTGAACTCCAACCTGGGATATGATCATGCTTAAATAGTCACATGGAGCGCTCATCGGTCTTGGTTTGATGTGACGGCCCTCTTCAGCTTACGTTCATTTTCGACGCACGTCAATGAAGTCGAAATGACCGAACCAATTTAGGTCGCTAGGTAATTGCAGCGCTAAATAAAATTCAAAGATAGCACTAGGCACAAATGCAGCAGTGATTCGGAAATCGACGCGCTGTTGACAGAAGGCGATTATTTTCGTTACAACTGAAATAACAGCGAAAATAACCTTCAAGAAAGTGTCAGACACACGCATTGTTTCTAACATGCAGCCTCGTCTGACAGACAAGCCCGTTCTTTGCCAGCAGTTGAATGGAAGATGCCCTGACAAATACACGCTTTTCCAAGCACGCAGTAGCTGACGTTTCAAACGCACACAAGCGCCATCATGGGTGAGTAATGGATGTCAGTTTGTAACAGCCTCACAGTCCGCGGCCCTTTTCGTTTCGTGTTTTTGAAACAGTGCACTCTAAACACCCGTTTCCTGTTCTCGAGGCCGCTAACATGGACTCATCTATTTTGCTTCATGCATGGCAGTTTTCCGGTATGACATCAGTAGCTGCACGAATTGCTTTTTTCGTTGCGGAAAACGTCGGAGTCCTATGTCGTAACGGAAACTCTCGCTTAATCTACTGCGGAAAAAAAAAAGACTGATATGCAGGTGAATTCGTACTCAAATAAACCAGCGCGAACAACACAGACTAAGAGAGAAGAGGACAAACACGGCGATGTCTCACAAATTAAAAGTTTATTAAACGAGTATCATATTTATAATCGCGAGGTATGCCCATGCGGAAAGGAGGGTAAAAAAAAAACCGGATGGGCGTTCACCGATAATGCCAAGCCAAATTCACAGATTATCATACAGTCCTGAAGCCATTCATATACATGGAGTGGTTGGGTGGAAGGCGTCAACTGTCTCTTCGTTCAGCTGTAATCAGCCTTTTTGGCTCGGCATCATGGGTGAACACCCGTCGGCTTGTGGTTTTTTGTTTTGCGCCCCCTTACCGCATGGGCATACCTCGCGATTATAAATATGCTACTGGTTTAATAAGCTTTCCATATGTGAGACACCGCTGTATTTGTTTGTCCCCTTATCTCTTTGTCCGTCTTTATAGTATGAATCCTTTACATGTAACTACTCCAGTTCGCAGTCCCAATCGCTTTACGGATGAATTTGGGCCGTTTTCGGCCGGTCAGTTGGACGCTCGCGAGAGTACGCTACGGACGGTGATATTATCTACGTGACCCACGTGGTCCTTATGTGGATACCACTCACTTCTTGGTCCACATGATTACGTGCTCATCCGAATTAATAAGCACGAACATCGCGCAGAACATGAGTGTTTTTTTTTCTTTCGCCTTTATCACATGCCCAAAGTTGTTAAAACCGACGCCTACTGAGAAGTTCGCGGTAGCGTGCCGTTTACCCACCTCGGCCGAGCAAGGAGGTGAAAGTTAACACCGGGGCCATTTGCCAATGTCTGCGCCATGCGCATTTCCGGCGTGCCCTCCTGTTTTGCTTCCCTGCTTTCAGTACGCTGGTTGACGACGGGCCCGGCTAGCATGATGACCGCCCCCATATATATTCAAAGGAGTGATGGAAGGATTCTCGGAAAAATTGTGCTTTCTGCTACTGCCGCCTAACGCAAATGTATAGAATTACCCGCGGCGCCCGGGAATTTTGTTCTTTAGGAAATACGGCCTATTAGCGCAGGCTTGGCGCAGATTACTCGCATTTTGTCAAAATGGCGCAGCATGTGGCAGCCCTCGCCTTTTGGCGCAGTTTGGCGCAATTGGCGCAGCAATAACATCACTGGAAGCGTGTTCCATTTTACGACCAAAATTAAGAAACACGTAAAGAGCATTCTTGTTTACGATCGAGCTAAGATTCAGGTCAGACCGTTGAAAACAAACGGTTTCGTGGTTCTTTTGCCGTTTGTATGAAGGGTCGCCTACGATCGCTTCTTTGCGGGCGGTCCACTAAGGTTGGGGCTTCCCTCCTCCTCTTCCTCCTCCTCCTCCTCCTCTCTTCGCCGCAATTTTTCTCGCTCGCGATCGTTATTGGTCGTTACCAAGAGTGCCTCTGGCATCGTGCCGAGAGTTTGGGCGTGTACGAAACGCAGTTTTTCGGTGTCTGGCACGAAAACGGACGCAGCCGTCTTGCTGTGCACTGCTTCCCACGAGAACAATAACAACAAAAAAAGACACTCAGTCCACCATTCGAGGGGGATCGCTTTTTGAACGTTCTTATGTCTGGCTTGCTCCCATCACGTCTCCTGGAGAAAGATGGATGGGACTTTAAGTGTTCTGGCATTTTCAGATCACGAAAAAAAAAAGAGACAAGGAGAGAGAGAAATTGGAAGGATTTCTGAGCCGGTACATCAATAGTCTTCTCATAAAGGAAGCGTGCTCGCGAACTTCACTTTCTATTTGTTTTTTTTTGCGCACAGAGGATATTACTTTCTGTACATTTTGTAGAAAATCATCCCGGAACAGCGCAAGAACACAGGAGGAAATGCTTGAGCCTAATGTGAATTCAACCAAGATTTGATGCTTTGCGTCGAGGGATTTGTCCGGCTGTGGCTCCATGTCTACCAGCGTGGCGAAAAGAAGGGATAGAGAGAGGGGGAACGATACAGAACGGAGGGCATGCGTCAGATGCAAAAGTCACCGCGACCACCGCATGCATTTCATATCTCTGGCGCTTTAAACGTAGACGTTGTCCGGATCTATGTCTTACGGAAGCCCCCTGTTATTCCTGTGTATCTTTTTTTCCCTTTCTTTCCGCTAGTAAATCCAAAGCGTGGTATTACTAACCAACTACACCGGACTTATTCATTGAATGCGGCCATCACACATAAAGTTACTAGCTTTGTATGAAATTCGTAACACTTTGATGTCATTTGTGTTAGCAGCGCGATGATGCGTGCACGAGCAAGAAGACATCACCGCATTTGAACGGAGTGGAATTTCAGAGTGAAAACTTCGTGGGGTTATTTTACTGGAAATAGTGGTAGGGTTGCCTATTTTAGTGTATACACACCGAGAATAGCAACTACGTTTCTGCAGCCTATATACATTTTTAGTTTTCGCTGAATGGCATAACACCTTAGTGTCCCTGGGCTGCACGGAAAAAAAAAATTAAGCAGCGGGGCTCTTATAAAGACCTGCACACGACAGCTCCAGCTTAACGCTTTCATGTAAATGAAGGCAGTCTGCGAGTGCTCTTTCCTAATTTCCTTCGATGCTCTTATTATCTCACAGCGAATAATGAGCTAACAGAATGCCGACTTTTTTTTTTTTGCCGGCCATTCTACTGACTCATACTGACATCCTTTTTGCTCTTACACAGCTATGCATTTGCAATAGTTCGTTCACCGTACGTACATCTACATTGACAGCTCATCACGTCACAATGCCCTCCTATTTTTTTCTCTGCTGAAATGCTCCTGCGCGACGTCTTTATTTTTGCCTCCTCGCGTTCTCTGTGCATGCCTCTAGCTCGCCGCATCGGTCATCGCCCGACAGAAGCGGCTGACGTGAGCGGAGGACACGGGAATGCTTCGAGCGACGCATTCCCAAGGCACGCCTCGCGACGACATCGACACCCCCGGCTGCCATCATGCTTGCTCCGAGAGAAGTTGACACCGCAGAGCGCAGGGCGCGTCGGAAGCAGCTTCTCCCCTCCTGCATGAAAAACCTCGCCGAGGAATCGAACACGTCGCTTGCGAACCGGATCTCGCTCGGTCGGTATTTTGCCGCAGACATCAATCCGCATCAACCTTATTCCCGCTGCATTGCAGCGATCTATCATTTTGATTTTTGTTTCTCAGTCCCGGTGAGCGATGTTGACGGGATGCGACATTTGGGCGCCTACAGGTCTTCTACCCTTTATCCAAGTTCACCTCTTTCACCAGTTGGTTCTGACGAGTGCAACTTCACGCCGCCAGTACAAAATCAAAAGATATGCTGAACAGATACCCTTCAGAGATTAGGATTCCATGATTACTGTCTAGCATCTTTCACTGGCCGATTATTTTTTTTTCGTTTTATATCGAAGCTCTTAGAGGCTTCTGGTGGTGGTGTGATTGGCGTCAGCGTCGTCGTCTGCTTTGAGAACTGGAGTAACTTATCGCGTGACCATGACATCACCGTCCCGCAACCAGTGACGTCACGTCTGAGCCGTCCAAGAGCGCTTCCACGGGTGTTGGTGTAGCCTTTTCAGTTAATCGCTTATCGCTAAAGTACGAACAGCTGTGCTTATTAACGCATCAATCAGAAAGCATAATTGTAAAAGCAGTTTCAGTTTCCTTTTTGTTCATTGCCTGCCGCATTTTGGGAGTTGGAGCCAGATTTGCTAGTTATCCACTTTAATTAATTAATAATTGGTTTTTGGGGAAAGGAAATGGCGCAGTATCTGTCTCATATATCGTTGGACACCTGAACCGCGCCGTATGGGAAGGGATAAGGGAGGGAGTGAAATTAGTCTTTCTCATTTTCTTTTCCAAACTAGAGACGACTAAGACAAACAATGGTAAACTTTACAGGACCAGGAAAGCAGCATTTTATGATCAGTCACAGATGCTGCTAGCCGCACTTATTGTATCAGCCTCGGTCAGGTGATATGCGTGCTTAGAGTAGCATTCACTCACTTGTATTCTCTGAGTGAGAAATAACTACTTAACGGGGTCAAACACAATTAAGAATCTTGTGTGAAGCCTCGGTGTAACTTCGGGTAAGCTAGGGTAAGTTCGGAAGGGCGTCGCGCCAGCTGCAGCCAATGGAAGGAGGGCGTCGCGCCAGCTGCAGCCGAGTGGAGAGAGGGTGCGAAGATGAAGAGCGAGAAACGGGTTTGCGTGCACGGGCAGATGCCAGAAAGAAGAGGCGAATAATGAACACACGCTTTCGCACCTGTACTCGGTTTAACTACGTTTAAGCCCTACCACTTTTTTCATGAAAAGCCCAGTGACGTTCTCGGCTATAGCTTCACGTGTGACTTCGTAGAGGTGGTTCACTTATCACTTAGCCATCGGCTCGTGCTTTGACCGCCATTTCGTAAGCAATCGCCAAAAGCGTAGAAGTTTCTATTTAACGGGATTTTCCCCCGTTTACAACGGTTATGCCGTTATGCTCTGCAACGCACGCAGCGGCTTTCCTAAAATACCAGGGAGGACGGTGTTTGTGCTTCAGACAGGAATTCAGGATCACTTTAACGACGTCCATTCATCACACCCAGAGCCTGCGGTGTGCGCAGCTGGTGTGGGTTTAATGGAAAAGAAATATAGGCTACAGAAAAAAAAAGAACGAGCTTCTAAGCGTCCTTCCTGACTTTTATAGTCCGCGTCGGGTGTTCGCATGCTTGTTGGCGTATTAGGTTTCCGCACATGCGGGGAAAATAACCACGCAGGCGAGGAAGTATGACGAAATGAGCGACCCAGGCAGCGGCGTTCGTTGGCATCCCCGTAGCCCACACCTGCATGCTAGCCGAAATGGATCCGTGATCCCAGGATAGCGGTACGCCCACCACCGCGGGCTGGCGGAGACTCCGCGGGGCTAATCCAGGTCGTGGGCCATCCGCACAGCGGAATCAGGCGACCGCCATCTGTATCAATCTGGGCAGCGAGCCCACGCCACGGTTCCGGGCATGTCGTAGTAAGCTAGGCCGAGGAAATTGAACGCGGCGAGGCCATGAAGGAGAAATACGTTCCTTCCTCGTCTCTGGTGCGCAACAGTACACGGGTCGGCGATAACGTACGCGGCAACTCTTACAGAAATGGTCTATAGACAGCCTATAGACTTCTTATCGACTGTATTGCCTTCCTATATATTTCTTTCTATCTATTTATAGTCTGTAGATTGTCTATGGACAAAAGTCTACTAAAAGCGTATGGCCATAACTCTATAGATTGTCTATAGACTGTACACTGGATATATATTGCCTGTAGACTGTTCTCTAGGGTTTCTCTGTAGAGATTCTTTAGACTTTATAGACAGTAGTCTATGAACATTCTATAGACTGTCTGAAGAAATTTTTATAACGGAAGAGAACAAGGAGAACGTCGAATGAAAAAAAAAGGGGGGGGGGGGGACAGCTACTTCCATTATGTGCGGGCAAAGCGACAGCATTCGAGAAGTTCATGCCTTCGCCGGAAGTGGCAGTGGGGCTTATGAGATCCAGGCCGCTTTCCCGAGCTCTTCCCGTTCACCACCTGCCAACAGTGGCAATTGGCCTCACACAGATGCACCCGGTTTGGTGACGCCACTTCCCTCCAGCCTATCGGCATTCTCCTGTCTGGTTACGTCACGTTCGCCAGCCAATGAAATTTTTTCGCTCTGTTGACGTCACTTATGACGTCACTGTCCGCTAGCCAATCAGGATTTCTCTGGACGACACACAAAGATAAAAAAGTACTGGAAGGTTTTTCAAGTTAAATCGCGGATAAACGAAACACGCGCTCATAACAAAGAGAACGTACGCGACGCTTCCAGTGCTAACACTAAGGTCCAATAAAACCGCCACCCTGATTCTGCCTCGACGAAAGCTAATTAACGAAGTGAGGTCGCAGCACGTCGTAAATCAAACGGAGCAGTCGGTTCATTGAGCCTTTCGCAACCGGAACACTTGTGTCTAATGTGCCTACACGTACTATAAGATTTTTGTTGTCGTTTGCGTGGCATCTGTGTCCTGTTCTTATTCCGTTCGTGTTCCATTCCTTCGCAATAGCAACTGCAACCCCTCTTATTTCAGCGCACGTGGGAGATGTTGCTCGCCCCACCTCTCTTGCACGAAGGGTAAAAGTAAGCAGAAAACGAGGGTCCTTTGTTTGCCTTCGCTAATTGAGCACCGTCGGGTGCCAAACAGTACTTTCTCTCTCTCTCTCTCTCTCTTTTTATTCTCTCGCATGTTTGTCTTTCGGAACTCGTAAAGCTAAAGTTTGTATTCCGGGAACGGCCAACCCATGGTCGGATATTTGTGGGCATTTTTTTAGTTGAAAACGCTCCGTGACATTGTTCTGTCTATATAGACCTCATTCATTCTCGCATTTAGAGGGACACACGTGATGTGGCCGGTGGGAGATGCCATCAGCTTCGTCTCGGCCCTCTATTGGCTCGTCGCCATTGTGTTGAAATATAGCTCCAATGTTCCAGTAAATAGATAGGTGTGTTGGGAGATAGGTGTGTGGGCTGTGTTCGTTCTTTTGAGAATAGTTTTGACGCACTAGTGTTGGGTAGCCAGCCGGGAACTGTTTGGATAACACACCTGTCTTTCTTTCCTTCTGTCGTTCTCTCTCAGTGCACTCGGTCTCAGCTCATCGAGAAAAAGCAAAAAAGAAAACTTCGGAACTTCTCATGCACAAAAGAAAAAATTACAAGCTCCTATCTGATGTGAACCTTTTATTAGAACCTTTTTCCAGTGCGCATAGTCTCTAACGTGCAGATATTTATTTTTAAGTGCCTTAAATAATAACTTTTCAGCTTAATTGTGAACGCTTTGCACTGCAATGCTGAAACATGGCAACCTGATAAGCTTCTTTTGCCATTGTATCATTAATAGCAACCTTACTGTCGTTTTAGTCCTAACTTATATTAAAAGTTAGCTACTCATCTTATATCGTAAATGTTATTTTTGCAACTGGGAACCTTATTCTTTCAGATTTTTGTGATCAATTGGTTATTTGCTTTGTTATGCATTTCCCCCTGGAAAACCTTGCTAGAACTCCAGGGTGTTGGAAATACACTAATAGGTGTGCTAGCGGGGAAAAAACCTTCAATCACGTTACAGTTCCCTGAACACAGTGGCATGTCGGTATCGACGAACAGCTGTATCTCACCGAGTCGAGCCTTAACGCCGTAGTACTGAGCGTTCTCGCAAGCCTCGCGAATAGTCGATAAATCTTAGTGTACTCTAGGGAGCCGTTCCCTCGCAGCAGAAGCAGCTGAGCCTGATGCGAGAGCGATTCCGAGCAGGTGGCGGTGCGGTGCACAGACGCAAGAATTCGTCCTTGACACCGGTGCAGGGAAGCCGTCATGCGATCGATGCTGGCATCCGATCGATGTGGCGCCGTCGGAGAGAAGGAAAGTGTAGGTGGGGAAGGGGTCACCCTCTAGCGGGACAGCCTTGGCCCGGACATTTGTCCCTACGGGGCGGAGGCGGCAGGGGAGCGAAGGGCGTGCGTCACTCCCGTCGACGCCTTCTAGTTTCCGATCCCCTTTCTCCTTTTGCCTCTCCTCGTTTTCGGGGTTACCGGGCCGTGCGCTCGGCAACGCTTGGAGCACTGAATTGAGGATCAGTGGCGCAACTTTGCACCCCCCCCCCACAAGGTGTCTTTTCTCGAACTGCTTTCTTTTCGCGGACATTTCGTACTCTTTTGCATTCATAGCACTAGCCTCGTTTACATGAATGCGACAGAAGTCGACTTCAGTCAACTTTTTGAGAGAAAGTGCAAAAACGTCAAGGAAAAGAGGAGGACGAGTCACTTCTTTTCATCTAAAAACCTGCTCTTTCCCTCAAAAAGTGGACTGGAGTCGACTTCTGTCGCATTCATGTAAACGAGGCTACTGAAAATGTGATAGCTAGCGCATTAGAAGAGGCCTCAGTCCTGCAGGGGATGTAATCTGGTTGATCGCGGTGGTTATGATAATGATAAAGAGATAGATGCACCAGGAACTGCGCCGGCGTAGTAAAGTAAGGGGGGAAGGGGCGGTCAGATATTGTTGGCACTTCTAAAGCTCGGATGAGAGCGGAGAATCGCGGTGTTCTACGCGATAGCGTATACAGCTCGTTCGGTCGGAAAGCCGTCAGCGCAGTCGGCACCACGTGTCGGAAATAATCAGAGACTGCGTAAAAAATCGTATTATGATAATTTGTGGTTCTAGTGATTGATGATCGATTGGTCTGTGGTAGGCGATAACGAGTTAATGAAATCCTTGTAATTAATTGATGAATTAAAGAAATGAAAAAATGGAAAAATGCGGTTCAAAGGAGTCAAAATGCTCAGAATGAAAAAGCCAGTGGTTGATGATGCTAATTTAAAAAAATTAGACTGTGTAATTGAAACAATTGAAAAAAAAGAAAAATGCGTTTAAAGGTGTCAAACTGCTCAGAATGGAAAGCCTAACCCACTACGCTATCGCGTCACACCTTTAAGGCGGAGCTTAAGTGCCCTCTTCTATTTTTCTATCTAGTCCATTTAGTTCTTCCCCATGCCATCTCACCCTTCGCGTTTTCCCCGCCCAGAAACAACTTTATCCGATATTTAATTGCAGCGTCCAAGTGACCAGCATTCTGGCATGCCTGTTGAGCTGGGTGAGTTGAATATGCCTTGAGATGCTGCTTTCTGATTATTCACGCCACAGATGATAGCATACCATTTGAGCATGCTTCCAACATCAAGACGGAAAAATTAGTCGTGGCGGCTAAGCACTGATGGGCAAACAATTGCATGCTGGACTCAGACACCCTGTTATAAAAGGACTTGGCAGCACGCTCTGGCGTGCGTGACCTGGACGGAAACCCTAGCCAGCTGAGTTATTTGCAAGAAACATTTAAAAAATTGAAAATTGGTTGTTGGGGAAAGGAAATGGCGCAGTATCTGTCTCACATCTCGGCGGACACCTGAACCGCGCCGTAAGGGAAGGGATAAAGGAGGGAGTGAAAGAAGAGAGGAAGAAAGAGGTGCCGTAGTGGAGGGCTCCGGAATAATTTCGACCACCCGGGGATCTTTAACGTGCACTGACATCGCACAGCACACGGGCGCCTTTGCGTTTCGCCTCCATCGAAACGCTGCCGCCGCGGTCGGGTTCGATCTCGGATACTCCGGATCAGTAGCCGAGCGCCCTAAGAAACATTAGCCAGATAGGTTTTTCGGTAACTGGCTGTTATTCTCAACTTACGCCGAAGCAAGATGATGGAACAAAAATAAGCAGCTTTGAGAGCTTTAACAACGACGAAAAACCTCCAAAAACATCCAAAACGAATTAGCCAGAGGGGTTTTTCGTCGTCGTTAAAGCTCCTAAAGCTGCTTATTTTTGTTCCATCATCTTGCTTCGGCGTAAGTTGAGAATAACAGCCAGTTACCGACGCTCAGGTCACAGAGTTCTCGCATTACAAATGATCTCAAAAGGACGTTGAAACTTGACTCGAACCGTATGGGGCTCGTTTCATTTCTGGCAGTAATTGACTGCCTGTCCCACTGCACCCGCATAGCCTCGGTAATTCTATTCCTGAACACGGGCGGCTGAGGCCGTTTTTCGTGAAGCTCCACAGCGTCTTTTAAAACTGCATGCCTGCGTTTAGGCAAGCGCGCAGTCTTTTCTAAGGGTACGCGTAACCCGATCAGAGCAGAGGGTTGCGGCGCAAACGGTTACTAATGGGAAACTTATGAAACAGACCTGCCACGTAAAAAAAAATACTTAGAGAACCCATAGTTTTCGACGGCGCTTCTCAATGTTTTTATAACCGGCTTCCTTGGAAATCTGCTGTGAAGCAGAGAAAGACGACCGTTTCTTGAACAGAACTCCGCACAAAGTGACTAGCGTTGCTTGCGCCACCTCTTCACTGGCGAGTGTACTATTCAGGACACACAAAATGGGAACAAAGCAAGTAGAAATTAGAACGCTTTGAAACGAAACAGGTTAGATTATAATAGCGCCGACAATCAGAATAGTCGGCAATTGCGCACAAAAAGCGACACGCTATCCCGCTGCTTTTTACTTTCTGTGGATTCAACTCTTTCCTTTTTCTTCGTCATGATCTTTGCTACGTATCACTTGACTTTTATTTTCCCATGATACTACATTACGGCTATCGCGTCTAGTAAACATAATCGGTGAGACGTTCAACGCCATCGTGAGAAACGACGCGATAGGCTTATAAATAGCGACTTGCGGGACCAAGCGAGGGAGTTAAAAACACTCATTGAAGCCGTTTGCACAACAGGCGCGGTAGCGACGGCTCCATCTTTGGTCAGGCTCGCATCGCTTCATCATTGCGCCCCACTTAAGGCGCGGCGTGTTCTTCGTCGACATCCCGAGTGTCGAACGGCCCACGAGGGGAGCCGAAATTATTGCTTTGGCACTCGGCCGCCGAAGTTGGCGTCGTGGGCGGATAACAAGAAGTGGCTGCTGCTGCTTCTCTTGTAGAGGTGGTGGAGGGTAGCGGTCTCTTATTCATAGACAGTCTCCCCTTCCTCCACTTAATTGAGCCTGGACCCGACGACAACTGGAGTGTGTGTGTGCTTCGAAAGAGCTGCTGACGAGCGCGTTTGCAACTCCGCACCAGAGGGGGTCGACCGGTCGGTGGGCGTGGCAGAGGTCAAAAGGAAGCTAGACATTTGTTAGGCCCGAAGGAAGATACCACTCGCCTTAAATAAGTTCCCAGAGCGCAGTCGTACACAAGGAAGTAGGTCATTAAAGTCCATTTGTTTATAGCCATGGCGCCGTGGGAAGCTAAGGCGCAGATGAGACGGAATGTTGATGTGCCTCTCGTTAAAACTGGCCCGGGAATTACCTCTCAGGTCGTTCTGAAGAGTGCACATATAGTGGTGTTGAGGAAACATGTTCCTAGCCTACAGGCTTATTGCCTAGTTTGAAAAGACTACACGCCGAATCTCATAGATGGCCTGCGCGCTACACCACCTCATACGAGCGTCCGAAGAAAGTTAATCGCATATGAAGCTTTAAAGTTTCCACCGACGACGTTTTCCTGGTAGTGTTGAGATACGCTTGAATGTAATATCCTGAAAAGTTGTGGAATTCCTCCAACAAAACATTACATATCCCGCTTTAGCGGTGTTTCCTCATTTCTTTCGTTCTTGCTTTAGCGACCGCGCTCATGGGAACCGAATAGGCAGTTTTGAGCACCGCGTTCTTGTGAGGATTAACGGACTTCAGTGACGCTTCCCGCGAATCACATCCTGAAGATTTGCGGCCCCCGGTTCTCAATTTTCAAAGGTAATCATCCATTATCGTTTCACTAACCTCCGCTAATCTTGGATTAGCAAGCAGAAACGGGCACTTCTCTGCTGTGTTTGTACACTTGAAGACTTTGGATGTTGTTTTCAGTATATACAAGACACCACAACAGGCTTCAACCACGATGTGCATTACATATTTCATAGCCTTCATGCTTCGAAAGACCAAGAAACGCGATATAAAAAAGTTGAACAGCGTTAACGTTGACAAAAATAGGTACCAATTATAGGTTATTATATCAAAGCAGCATGTACAAGAGAGGCCTAGAGCTTATTGCATTGGTCTTTGCTGTCACGCTCTCAAAAATGGAGACAGTGCGCATTCAGAATATGTATTTCTCATTAGTTTAAAAGCTTTTACGAAGGAATAGAGACCTTTAAACAACCGCTTGCGATTTACCCCTACCACCCTGAGTCTGGTAGCAGAATAGTGAACTTTGGCAGCAGTACCGGCGTGGGCTGTTTGCACCTCGGCTTATACAGCCCTGCATGCCAGCAGTGGTAACTGCAAGACGGTAAGTTTTCGTATAATGCAAACCACAAATGACTGTGGAACACTGCACGCCATCTCACGGGGACTGCGACCGACGGCTGCAGAGAGTAACTGCATGCTTTCTTCATCACAAGCTCAATCCAGAAACAAAACTGAACGCACGCAAGAAAATGACCGCACAAAATTGCACCGCACACACAAGACACACAATTTGGAAGAAGCTGCCTGCAAGCTCACCAAGCATGTTACCAAAATACAGAGCACGACAGAAAGACTGCAGGGCAAAGAATTATGATCGCTTCATAAAATCAAAGTATCACTTCGTCATCGATGCATGCATTGCTGTTTGCAGCGAGTGCAGAGAAAGCCATTAAAAAATTAAAAAGATGGCAAAGGAACAACGCTCTGGAATTATATCAACGTGTAATTTCGCGAATTAGTCTTGGCGACGTTTTAAGAGCCCGCTGTATTAATTACCAAGAAAAGAAACAGAGGCAATTTATATGCTTCAAGCGCGTACCTCTTGCCTAATGGGGCATGGTCGCGGGGAGCCCCAGTATTTTGTCAAACGCCGCTCCTGACGACAGCGTGCGGAATAGCTCCTCCTTCTATCGCCATTCCACCTTCGACGCTCGGTCTCGTTCGCCTGCTAGCTGCTTCAAAGACAAGAAAACATGGCGACGCAGAGGCGCCTTCGGCTCCCCGACTGAGCGCTCTTTCCTGCACTTTAATTTAAAGAGCGCCCCCGAGCACCGAGAAGGGCCCTCGCTTTCCTAGAGGCATGTACCAGTGGAGGGCGTCGTTAGAGCGTGTCTCAATTTTACGCCTTTTTTTTCTCTCGTCTCGCTATGTCTTTCTTTTGAGTCTGAACATTACTTCTGCGAGAAAAGACCCGACGTATATCCACACTCTTGCTTGCTTACTTTTTTTCTTGTCTTCTTAGTGAGAAGGGGAGCAGCAGGAGAGGAGGTAGAAGGCACTGAGAATCTTGGAGCGCCTCGACGACCGGAACCACTCAATTGCTTCCGCTGAGGAACCAATTAAGAAACCCGGGTTCAAGAAGTAAATTGCTATTAGATTATGCCCTAATGGCCCAAAGCAAACGTTGAAAAGCGCTGAAGACTTTAACGGAGCCCCGAAGGGATTTATTTTTACCCTTTTTTTACCTCTTTTCATTCTCAAGTGCGCGGCGCCATGGAGCTTTGCTTCATGGCGGGGCTAACGCTGGTCGCGTTTCAGAACGTGCTATAGTGAGGGGAACCGCCCTACTGACTCGAGGCGGAAGCAGTGAAGCAGGATCGTCCTAGCTAGCCCCCGGTGACCGTCACGGTCACTGACGAAATGGCCTACGTGCTTTTGAAGGGCACTGCACGTATTGCCTCTCTCCACTAATTAAGCGGCTTCTAAGTTTTCCATGAGAGCATTGTCATCCCTGCTGACAGGTGGCTTAACTGAACAAAAAGAAATAGAGTTATGCACACGCAACACAATGTAATATTTCGATCACCAGGCTATAATGCAACCAAATGTAATAGAAATGTAATAGCAACGTTGCTAACAGAGATTCTTCTGTGTATGCTCATGTAAACACTTCAGGTATGCTTTACTCCGTATATATGATTATTGCCACAGAAAGGAACTGAATAGTACAAAGTCAAAGCTTGAAGAGTTAGCGAAGACGACAAATACGAAGACTTCAATGGGGAAGAGCGATCCGAACATCGTGGGTCTGTATAATGACAAAGAATAGCACGACTACGTTGAATGTGATGTTTCAGTCGAATTTTTCTGGTGCGCACTACACGATTAAGGGCGGAGTAGGTGGAAGCAATTAGAGAGGTGGGGCGACACCATCAAGACTTGTAACACATCAGTCTGTTCGGATATTGGCGGGCATGTTTATCTCATTGCCGCCACTCACGATTGGCTGCCGTGTTTCTTCGGGAAAACACAAACAAATTAACAATATTACAAACAAGCAGTAGGAGGAAATGAAGTACTGAATGAAGGCTGCGACGCAGGTAGGACGTCACAAACGTGCATCACCGACGATGAGACGATAAGCACAGGAAGAAGGAGCAATCGTTGTTACATCGGTCGCAGCGCGGCAGACACTAATTAGTCCCAGCGACCGATGCTATCGACTAATTGCCGCACTTGACCGTGGGTGCACCGGTGCTGGGCGGAAGAAACGCGTAGTCGCAGAGCGGGTCACCCGCAAGCGGCGAGCCTTCGGGCAATCACAGTTCAATCTAAGCGTTTACTGCACCCTCTTTGACCTTCATTCCTTACGCAAACGGAAAATGCCAACGGCGCTTGAGCGGAGACTGCGCAAGGGCACTGAACGTCACGAGCTGATCAGTGCGTGCGATTAGAGCTCGAGTCTTCCGGCTTAGACTGTCTAACATTTTTGTTTGTTTGTTTGTCATCGCAACGCAGATGCTTGCGCTGGAAAGGGAAGGCTTGTTTACGAAAAGCCCTAAAACGGTAAGAAGGACAAGATGAGCAAAAGTGTGGTCTTGTCGTTCGTCATAAGCTTCTCTCTCGACAACTAGGATACAGTTCTCAGCTTATCCGAAAGATAGAGGTCAATCGCAGGCACCAATCTTCCCTCATCCGGTGACAGGGAATAATAATAAAAAAAGAACTCGCAACCGACTGTCGCGCGGCCCCTAACGGTAGTCGAAAAGTTCACCTCTCCACCTATCCGAAAGCGAACGCGTTTGTCGAGAAGAGAGGGGGGGGGGGGGGGGGGCGGAGGAGCTTTTTCGGGAAACAGCGCGCGCACAGAGATGCGGGTGAGCGACGGCACGTTTTCCGATGACCTCGCTGCCGCCCCCGCAAGTCGCACGCGACCCCGAAGGCACCCAGGGGGGTGACCTGAGGAGGTACTGCGGCCGACCGAAGCGAATTCGGGTGCGGTCGCAACCAACACATGAGGGACGTCTGTCTGGAGTGAGCGACTGGGACATCGAAGACGTCGGGGACAGCAGGGAACTATAAAAATGAATGAACGATAGGAGAAGAAATAAAAAAACTAGAATAAGCGAACATACCAGGAGAAGAAAAATAAAGGAGTAAAAGACGAGTAGACGCGTCGATTTAAAAACGACCGACTGTGGGTGTGTGTGCCGCTGAAAGAAAGATGAATGCAGAAAAAAAGCCACAAAAATGCCGAGAGCGAAAGGCAATCAAAGATGAAGGAAAGACTGGTGAGAAGCATCATGGGAAGGAGGGCGAAAGGAAAGGGACGACGCTAGCAGCGCTGTTTGCGAGCGCTCGGCTTCCCCGTCGACGTAGTCGATGGTCGTCGGGCTGCCATGACGGGGAAAGGGTGCTAATTTTAGGTCCCCCAGCAGCTGAGCTAGGCGAAGGGAGAGGCGCTGTCGCCCTTGCCTTTTGCTGCTGCCGCCGTTGGTGCTGGGCTCCCGTCTCCTGGTAACACCAGAAATGGTGGCACGCGAGCGGCAGCAGTTTTGCTTCTGGCTGTCGTAGCTCCATAGCTCATACACGCTTCCTCCACCCCCCTCCCGTCGAGACGTTTTTCTTTCTCTCTCTCTATCGCAGCCAGTTTTATGGAAGACCAGCAGAACGCGCGGACAGAAACACGCGAGCTCCCGAAGCCGCCTTCCCAGCGAGCGAGGTTATGCCTGTACACAGGGAGAAGCAGCTCAGAGCTGGCGGTATATTAGCACCCTCTGAGTCTTTCCTCTTTTCTTCTTGTTTCCCCTTTCCTATCTTCGTGTTTTTACTTGCCACGAAAATACCGCCGACCGGCGGGATTCTTGGGCGCTTACGTAACGGCTTCGTCGTGTTACGAGGGCCATGTCTGTCGGCTTTCTCGCATGCTGCGTCGCACGAGGCTGGCGGACGACGAGAGGCAGATTGGCTCTCGCGCACCTGGACAGGACACGGCTCTGTGTGTGCGTGCGTATGGGTTAGTGCTAAAGGGGAGGGAGAGGGGGCGTCCTCAGGGTCCTGTCGGACTAGTTCCGTGCAGTAGTGCTGCCATAGGGCAGACTCTATGAGGACACCCCCGATTCGAAGCGCGATACATGTAGGGTCAGATTTTTTCATTGTAATCAGAAAAAAATAAAAACCGACGAATACACGCTGAACCGAATTTAAAAAAAAATTTGGTTTATAGACTACAGAGTTAGTGTACCAGTCATACTGAGTCCTAACCGAAAATTCACTAAGAGCTAAAGCCAGGAGTGCTGCTGAGGCAATCGGATCGCTGGATTAAGTTGTACTCTAATTAGTATTGCGGTTGTGCGTCTTAAGGCATTGCTGCAAGGCCTCGAGGACACACGCCGCTGTGAGCTCCACGTCCTCGCCAAGTGCGTTGTCTACTGCGTAGCACTATTTGGTCACTTTCATCACCCGCTCAGGGCCGTTACTTGTTTAAAGCAATATAGACAGCAAATTTTTTGTTGCGTGTTTTCTACTGTGTAATGATGCGTAAGACATTAGTATACACGGTATACATATACCATACTGTATTCGCGTGTGATCGCTAAATAATTTATTACCGAAATTTTTACCTCACGTAGTCTCGGTTTCGCCTTCAACAGCCCAGTGATGGCTGTGACGTCAAAGTTTAGCATAGGTTACGCGAGGCATAAAAATAATGATACAATCACTGCTTCGTCATTTTCATCTACTACAACGCTTAAAGCCAGTCTGTCTAAAGAGTCGGAATTACCATTACTGAAGAAGCTGCGTTTATATTGCAATTTTATTATGCCTCCGGAGACCTACTTCAAACTTGGACAACACAGCTGTTGAAACTGAAACCGAAACGGCATGAGAGACAGAATTCAATAAAATAGGTTATTTATTGCTCGCAGACGAACACCACATGGTGATCCATATATGTCTTACGCACCTTTTCTGAAAAAAAAAAAGCAGAAAAAATACGACCAACCAAGTTCGATGTCCGTGCTCGTTTAAACAGGCGTAAGGAGAACACTGACGGAAGGACTAACGTAAGGGTTATGAAGCCATTAACGGGAAACCATGCGTAAGCGTGATGGAAAAGTGTTATGTTCTGGCCACCACGAAGTCTCAGCCGTAGTTTCATCGCTGCTGTCAGCAGGCCGACGGCGAGATCCGCTGCCCTCTTGCTATACTCTTGCTCAATCCAGAGCAGGACGAAAGCATGACAACCCAGTTTTTAAAACTAAACTTAATTCATTTTAGTGAGTGATGTTTCGATTAGTTAATTTCCCCGATTTGACTTTTTCTTATGACGAAAATACTTGTATTCTAGCAACGAAGCTGTAGGTACGACCATTCCTGCGTTAATTAGGCGTAAATCGATTACTAAAGAAAAGCCAAAATAAACTGTGCATGACATTTGACCACGGAGGGATAACATTATATTTCGCGAATAACAAGCAGTAAGTCAGCCGCAGAAAATAATATCAGCCTATAAAAACCCCTAGATATAAGGTGCTCTCGAATGCGAAATAGCTTAAAGGTTTAGGTTTAGGTTTATTGGGGTTTAACGTCCCAAAGCGACTCAGGCTATGAGGGACGCCGTAGTGAAGGGCTCCGGAAATTTCGACCGCCTGGCGTTCTTTTACGTGCACTGACATCGCACAGCACACGGGCCTCTACAATTTCGCCTTCATCGAAATTCGACCGCCGCGGCCGGGATCGAACCCGCGTCTTTCGGGCCGGCAGCCGAGCGCCATAACCACTCAGCCACCACGGAAATAGCTTAAAGGTGCACTAAAGAGGAATCTGAACTCGTCTTTTTACCGCGGGAACTCTGTCTACACGTTCTGGGCATCTTAGAAACTTCGAATTATTGTCCTGTGTGGTCGGTCGCCCTAATTAAATCGGATTAAACGTCCCGGCTCCCGCCTTTTTTTTTTTTTTGATCTCAACGCAGTAGGTAGGTGGAGTCGACCAACGCGTGGAGTGCCTTTCAGCCAGTCCAGTGGCGGCTTCGGTTTCGCTTTTATTTTGTTTTCTAGGTTTCTGTGAATAAACAGCTTGACAATATAGCCGCAAATTAGGCCCACGGAAATAAAAATGCACGTGGACTCTAACTTACGTATCACTCCGCCAATGGCAGAGCGGCAAGCCGACACGGGACTGGCTGACGCGTTGGTTGACTCCTCCTACCTACCGCGTTGAGTTCAAAAAAGAAGGCGGGAGCCGGGACGTTTAATTCGATTTAATTAGGGCAATCGGCCGCACAGGGCAATAATTCGAAGTTTCTAAGAATGCCCGGAACGTGTAGATAGAGTTCCCGCGGTAAAAAGACGAGTTCAGATTCCTCTTTAGTGCACCTTTAAGGCATTTTGGAGGGCCAGTTGGTTATGAAGTATCATGAAGTGAAGGGTGCAATGTGAGACACACACACACAATAGGATGAGGAATGACAACGAACACAGCGCGCTCTCATCCTTCGTCCCACTGAGGGTGTCTGGTCTCGGATTGCGCTATTCACATTGTGATGAAATAGCTTAGAGCACGAGCTCAGGTTGCCCACTTCTTTAAAAAAAAAAAACACCTGCTGGGCGCCATTGACAACAGAGAGACTCCAATGACAAAGGCGGGCTCTAGAGTATCCATATCATGCGTCTGCAGCTTTAGCACATCCTTCGCTGATATCACAGGAGCCACAGCTCCAGACTGTGCACGTTGTCTTTCTTGGAAGCGGAGGTTAATTTTAACCAGTGAGCCACAAATTCTAAGAAATTTCTTCCTGGCCATTCGCAACTCAGGCAGCAATAAACTGCGAACCGTCCTTACGTGCGATCACCTTTGTGAAATTCGTCTCCCGTTGCTGAAGACAGTTTTGACTTCCCCAACGTGGGCGGGTATTCGCAATTAATGGAACAACGCAACATACGCGGACGAGATTCAAGAACACAAAACAGGTACTATGTGCCGTCTCTGTCTGTTGCGCTGGTCTATTAATTATGCAACTATACCCACTGGCCCTAATTACAAGACCAATTCGGTCATTTATACTGCGGATGTCAGGCATTCCACTCAGCCGTAGCATTGCACCGTGACGCAACAGATGCGAAATAATAACGCTGCTTTGAGAGTGGGAACGTTAGAAGTGTTTGTGGCAGCCTTGTTCGGGAAAGGCGGCGGAGAGCGCAAACATGCGTAATGCCTTCTTTTACGGTGCAACTTCTTCTCGAATTCCTTTCCTTTATTTCACAACGCGAATTTACGTGCGCGTGTTTAGAGCCCATAAACGCAGGCTCTTGCCAGCATACGTCTGGTCACGGCACACTGTTCTGTGGATCAAGCGCGAGCTACATTCTGTGGCGTGCGGGGTATGCATACATCAGCGTCGATGGCATGCCAACCGGGCATAACTCGCTCCATGCGCGCCCAATTGGACAGAAGCAAGCTGTGTTTCTACTGCGGCGATTTTTCTTTTTACCGCCATCTCGTATTTAGTTGCCTTAGAAATAACGCAAAATTATATCCGACCCATTATTAAAGGAACCTGTAGGCTCCAATATTCTTTTTTTTTTTAAATAAATCAGAAAACGGCGCAACAGGGCACTGTGTGCAGTACGTTTTCAGCATTTTTTTGCTGTATACTACGCAGAACCACTGAAGAGGTTCCGAATCAGTGTTCAAGCTTTGAAAAGAGTTTGACTGGAAGGAGCCTTCGCGTGTCGGGGAAGCAGACTAAAAAGCCGAGAAGCGCTTGCACGCATGAGGAAATCAGGTGGGTTTCCATGGAACCGGAGGGTTCGAGTCCAGTACCTTCATCCCATGAGCAGGGTGTTTTACCACTAGGCGACTGCTGCGTTATTAATTTGTTTCGATATAATCAAAGAATAGGTACAACTACGCCAAGAGAGTTCAGAAAGAAAACAAGAAGAAAATATATTGTTTCTACATTTTACATTAATGCATTGTACGTAACGCGTTCCGACCTTATATTAACAGTATTTCTTCTTGCACTCTTGCGCTACTCTTGAGTCCGTAAACTAATCCCACCGAAAACGAAGCACTTCAAGACACCTCGGCAAACTTTGCTAAGGATCCTTAAGTGTCTTTATGTAATTACATGTGTGCTTTGAAAAAGAATGATGAATGAATGAATGATTGAAACCCCTTAAATATTTTGATTTATATTACAAAGATGTTTATATCTCTCACTCGTTTCTTGAGTTGAAACGCGTTCACCCACAGCACAGGAGGAAAGAAAAAGAACACGCCTGTCATTACATAAAACACCTCACGTTCCCTAAAGAACAGCACCGTTTGAAAGCAGGCACATATTTTTTTTCTATCTGTTCATCGGCAGTCACCCAGTATAAAAGCAGCACAACCTCGCAGCAGCCTCAGCCAGCCTACAAGCGACGACGCCTTTACACCGACAGCAGCAGGCGTGGCGTCGGTGCCTCTTCGCAACCGATCTGTGACAGAGCGCCCACTGCCGCGGAAGCCAATGCGGTCACGTAGCGCTGCGTCCGCGTAACAAGTGCGGCTGAAAGATACGGTCCGTTAGGCACTGCCACCCCTCCCTTTTACCCCAACCCGCTCTGCATGAGTTGCTGCTCCTGCACCGGTGCGCGTGGGCTCTTGCGCAATGCGACCAAGCGCTGCGGTGAAGTATCCTTTCCCGAAATCGATACGACTGAGGCGGCGGGTGTGCGAGCGCGTGCGGAGTGCGCGCAGTGGCGGAAAGTGCGCGGGCCCACGTGTATTGCGCACTAAAGAGCTTAACACTAAAGTGCTAAAACGGCACAGTTGTGCGAAAGGTACGGCGAGCGCCGGTTAATCCGAGAGAGGATCGGCAACGTATCAAAGGCTCCTGACTGGGAGGAATTCATGCGCTGGCCAATGATGTTAGCCAACGATATAAAGAGAGAGATACGCCGAAGACGAGCCAATGAGGAAACGCCCTAATTACGGGCAGACGTGGCACTGCGACGTCTGCTCCTTACTGCGTTGGCTTTCGGCTAGTCCTAGCTATACAGCAGCGTTGCTTAAGCTACTGACGCAAGGACTCGTACCACACATGAAATAAACATTGCAACTACAACAAGAGAGTTACCCTTGACATAAAAGAAAAGCCGTTACAATCCAAGGAAGCTTTCTTTCTCACACAGCTTGACGCATAAGTACTTAGCTGTGGGGATGAGACTGAATAATATAGAATAATAAATGCGTTTACCGAGTGGAAGTGATGACCGAAGTAAAAGAGATGGACTCAGAGCGCAATTCGCTGCAAGAACGGCATAATCACTGACGTGAAAACTTCTATTTTTGCAACGGTATGTGCTGGAATTATGCGCACATCTTCAAAACAAAGAATAGCATACGTTTCGTTATGAGGAGATAAAAAGAAACAATCAGAATATCGAGATCAGAAGAAGGAAGTTAGCCTAGATAAAAAGAGCAAAGCTTGGAATGAAGTTTGCTGCATCTCATAAACCGAATTGTATGAGAGTGCTTAAAAACATTTAAAAAGAATCCTGCATAAGTAAGTACAGTTAACAATAAGTGGTGTCATATTTTGCGCATCTCTTGGTAAATCGTCGACGACACATAGGAATAGACGCCTAAATCAGTTTTCAGTAGCACAAAATAAAGCGAGGTAAGCAAGACATTAGCTCTTTCCACTTTAGCTCTTATGTATCCGAGCGCAAAAAAAAGATTAAAATAACACACGTTGTAGAGAAAACATATAGGTTACACTGAACAGTTCATTAATTTTTCCTTCCCCGACGAAAGACGAACACACCTGGGTAAGGCTATGTTATTTATCTTGAGCATTACTCTTGATAGCACGCTTTATTCATCTTTCTCAAAAATACCTGGATTTGTCATTTTTTTATTAGATGTATGTTACAGATTTCTCTTTAACTACTACTATTAACGTGATTCTGGCATCCAAATCTAGAGCGGATTAGTTCCGATTGCTGTAAAGGATGGTGGCACGGATACCTGAATATGCAAAATTTCGACACCCAGATGTCCAAAAGTTAAAATGCCAAATTTAATGTCGTCTCAATTACAGATTTCAGGAGCCAGTTCAGCTACGACGCCGGAGTTTTAACGGCTGAAGTGTTCACTCAGGTCAGATATTGATTTTAGGAACGTAAAAACGTACTGCTGCACTGCGCAGAAGATTTGCGCACAAATAACAGTTCTTTTTCTAGCAGCGTTTTCAAACTTGTTCTTGTGTGCTTAAGTTTCGTACAGTTGGATATTTTACATGAGACATAGCACATTAGCATCATTTACGCCTATACCTAATTTATAGCAGAATAGCCATCAATGCAGCGCTTAGTACGCCCTACTTTCGAAGTTAAGAGAGCGCCAGCGGGGGAATAACTAGATGACGTCAAGAGGTTGTGCAGAGTATAAAAGATTAAGCACCAACCCCTCGGAAGTGCCGAGGATCTTAGAACTTCACGCCTAAATCCCCTGCCTCCCAAGAAGCAGGCGCTTCCGTTAAGGATTGTTCACTCCAGGTCGGAAAGATTAAGGGATTAGGAACGAATGAGTTTCAAGTTGCCTTTTTATTGGCATAAATGCCTGCCTTCAACAAGCTGCTAGCGCGATGCAAGAGAATAACGTTATTTTTTTAGGATAGATTAGGGATTTAAGCACATCCTATTGGGGAAGCTCCCTGCAGGAGGTCATCTCTCTCCATATAACCGTGCTTCTGCGGGAGCGAAGAGAAAAATAACGGAATTAACTATTATCCACAGGCGGGAAAGATGTAAATCAGGGTTTAATGTGTTTTGGGGTTTCGGACGTGCTAGACAGAGAGTAGTATGGCAATGGTGTGCAGCGATTCTAAAGTCTAAGTCGGCCTTGGAGCACCGATGCCACGAACATTAGAACGGGCTACAGCGTAGGCCAGGCGACGTGTGGGGGATATTTTACGGCCTTGGCCTCGACCAAATCTCCTTCTTTCTGCCTGTGTTCCGCTTAGACTCGTTGTTCCGCTGAAGAACATTTCGTTACGTCTCTCGGCACACTCTGCATCGTAAACGAAAGCGGAATGGCTGTGCCTGCTTGTAATTGAAGCTTGGTTGCTGAGTCGAAAATAGGCGTCGTACTCCGCGCTATGTCCAAAAAGAAGCGGACTAAAACCGAATACGAAACGTATTTGCTTTCGCATGGAGTCCTTGATGCTTCTTTTAAATTGAAGCTGGTACCATTCTTGTAGCGCGAAAACAGCGAACAACAGCGCATCCGGCTCTTTGTCATTTCGTCGCTAAATCTGACCTTCGCAACTGCGCACCGAGCGAGGAAAGAAGAGCGAAGGCGAGCGGAATAAGTGTCTGTTTCGCGCCGTCATTCAGCGGGCCGCCGAAGCGTGGCGGAGGCGTCGGGCCCAGCCTTTGCAATTTAGCGTCGAGAAGCGAGCTGGAGCTCTCTGTTGAGGGGCTTCGTAGACCGGGCTCAAAAGAAAGAAGAGTGGGATTCGTTATAGGAGACTAAGAATACAGCTGTAAATGTCGTCGTGGAAAAAAAAAATGTTCGAAGTAGTAACGGTTGTTAGCCTGACGACGATGCTTCTGGCACTATCTCGTTGAACTGCAGAATTTTTTTTGTTAGACTCCTTGTTTGCAAGTACTTTGGATCTGGAGGACGAAAGCTATTTCAATACGGCGAAATAGACTGTTTACGCATAGAGCCAAGGATCGGAGAACTAATTTTGCGTTCGAGCGCTAGAGCCAAAAGGAAAGACGAAATACGTAGCACCGCGACAGCTACCTGGTTGTCAGCCATCCCTGTCTTTATTCTTAGCGAAAAGGGAAAAAAAAAGCAAGAGCGTTTATTGGTTGCAAACTTCGAAAGTTCGTGTCGTCTCAATGTGACTGGATGCCCACAGTTGACGAATTTTATAACTAAATCTAGTTCTTTTTGGTGTAAAATAGAAGTAACAGACAGTTTGAAAGTTTATTGAAAAAGATGCATAGGTAAGATGTACATAAATTGATTATTACAGAAGGAGGTCCCAAAGTGGAAACTGTCAGGGGGACCTCCTGTAATTAAATGCATATTTGAAGTAGGATAAATGGCAGATAGCAATTACATAGCGGAACACAGGTGCAATGAAAAGTAAGATCTGAAATAACAGTTTAGTCATGCTAAATTTTAAAAACACATTTTGCAAACACAAAAAGAGAACATGGAACAAGCACTCAGGCAATAGAAGTCGTACACAATACTAACAGGTTTCACTGGCGTGGCAATTGAAGGCAATTATGCAGTACATAGTTTTTCAAGTTATTATGGAATTGTGCTCCGGTGCGGAATGATTTGATGGTTGCGGGTAGCGAGTTCCAGAGAGTGATTGCTGAAAATAAAGCGGACTGTTTGCCATAATTAGTTTTGACATTCGGAAGCAAAAGATTATGTTGTTCAGCGAATCTAGTATTATTAACGTTATACAAACAGGAACCTGTAAATATAGGGAGAGTAGTGCTATTGTGACAGGCGCGATAAATTAATAAACCTAGTTTCAGTTGGAGTGAACAAATGAGAGGTAAGATATTGAGCCGGCGGTAAAGGGGAGCACTGGATGCGGTGTATGAGCTGAATGTCATTATTCTAACAGATTGGTATGAATAAATGTATAAATTAAATAAAGAAGCAGAAAAAACTACTGTAACGCCAGGACTAAACAAAAGTAATTATACACCCCGTGAGTTAACAAGGAAGCTGTCGATTGGCGACTCTTATTAAGATTTCGGAAAGAGCAGGCACCAACAAGAGAGGAAATAAAAACGACGACGAGACAGCCGAAATGCAGAATCATTTCCGAATCAGGGAACGCTCTTTGTTCTTTCCGAGCTGTCGGCGGACATTGTTCAGATCCCGCAATGGCCACGGTTAATTAAGGACGGCAACTGCGGCGAAACGCTGTCCCTTCTTGCATTTCATATTTCCGTTACTTTCGATGCCTCTAGTCATGGTTGCTCTCTTCGCGCGCGTTCTCGGAGGAGGTTCAGAACGAAGGGTGAGCAAAACGCAGGCTGTGACACTCCACTCCCACGTGGCATTTTCCCCATGCACGACGTGAGAGCGGAGACGGCCCGGCAATTTGGTTCTCCGAGTGGTCCTCCACACAGAGTAGATGGCGACGGGTTCACGTTACCTTTGATGTGCTTCGGCACCACTTGCTTGCAATCACCAACTCTAAATACCCCCCCCCCCCCCCCCAAGCCTCATTTGTCGCTTGTCTTCCCGCGTGATTTTGACAGTGCGGAGTGACGTCTTTTGAGGGGCTGCGTTGTTCGGAAACAAGCATGCTGCCTTGAACTGGCTCTCACTTCGCGTGTTGTGACTAATAAGTTTTTAGTTGTGTAATTTTAGGCGCTTCTGTGCATAGGCATAGGGTGGGTGCAGCTGGCAAAGGACAGGGTTAACTGCAGAGACATGGGAGAGGCCTTTGCCCTGCATGGGTGTAGTCAGGCTGATGATGATGATGATGATGATCAGCTCATTCGAGGCCCGGGAGAATTTTTGTTTCGTGACAGTATCCGCAATAGGAAAAAAAGTTCGATCTGAATATCTGGCAAGTGAAATTACGAGGCGATTGTTGTGCGCTCTTCACATTCTGCGTCAGAGTTTAAGCTATAGGTAGCAGTACTTTTCAAGCAAGCTAACACACACAGGTTTAAGCAAACACACACACGCACGCGCTGATATCGGGCGTCCTCTCTTTTCCTCCGCATAGAGAAAGCAGGCTTCCGCGTGAAGTCGCCGTGCGTACGCAATAGCTTGGTCGATCCTCTTTCCAAAACCTCTGTTATCTTTTTACACCTTCTCTTCGTGGCCCAGTTTCGCTAGAAGCGTGCTTCCTTGCCTGCCCGGCGCTAAGTGTGCGGACGACTGGGCGTACATACGCCAGCAAAGCACACACTGAGTCTGCGTCGGGCGCACAGCCTGTTGACGCAGCGTTCTAGCCGCCGCCGCCGCAAAAGGCGGCAATATATATATAAACGCACGGGCAGGGAAGGGGTGACTGAGAAGCGCGAGAGGTGGAGGAGGAAAGAACAGCGCGCCGCAACTAAGTTCCCGGCTCCGCCCACCGGCTCGGGAGGTAAACACGGGATCGCAGCCTCTCGACTCAAGGGCGCAGCGCTGTTCCAGAAACAGCGCAAACCTCAACTCTCCCCTCCCAGCTTCACTCTTCTTTTCTACACCCGCGCTTACCGTCTCTCTCTCTCTCAGCCGCACTGCTGACCCGGATGGACGATTGGTCCCTTTCGTGGTCTTCGCCACGGCGCCAGATGTTTCTTCCACTGTTACCGAGGCTCCAGTTTCGAGTCCAGCGCTGATTAAGGCCCCTCGCGTTCACACAGGCAGGTGCTTGTCGACAACAACGAACATGGTCCCGGAAAATCAAATTTTACTGAATCTCGCCGGCTCCACCCGCTCTCAGGGCTGGCTTGCCGGAGAAAAAGTGTGTGTTGTTTTCGAGCAAAGAAAGCTACGGTCCGTTGCGCCGCCCGCCCATTCACGGTTCACGAACCGATCACGTCTTCACATCTGCAAGGCAAATGAGATGACCGTTCCCTGGGGAAGCCGGACCACCGCAGTAAACGCGCGCTATCTTGGTTTTTGTCTCTTAGCGATACTTTTTCAATATTGGGTTTCGCCAGCCCTAATTACAGTTTTCACCCGTTGTTCTTCGGCTTGCTTCTTTTTCCTTGCAGGATGCAGTGAACGTGAGCGCATAATATATTTGTGAGCATCAACTTCAACCGTAAGTTAAAAGGGTCAGAGACAGCAAGAGTATTGACAGAAACAGTGGAGATGGAGCCGTACTTCTTCTGAGCAAACCGCTCGTTGACACACTCCTTACGGAGGCAGGGTATGAATTCATCGGCTTCTAGTGAAGCGCATTTGACGCGGACGAAACGTAGCTCGCGCTAAGGCGACGCAATGCATAGGTAGGGTTCCTGTTGTTTGGAGCGGTGAAGTTCGGATGCCTCTCATCAAAAATTAACGTTTACAGTGTGGTGACAAACCCCACATGTATTTTCAATTAACACTTTCACTGTCACAGAAAACGTCATATTATCAAGGTCACTAACCCTGACATAACTCACTCGCCTGAAAGCGTTAAGAGGGACTGCACACCTCGCCGTTCCCGTAAAGACCGTTATACCAGGTGTTTCAGGGAACACTTTCAAAAATTTTACAAAATAGGTTTTTAGGGTAAAAATATGGCTTTTGCGGCATACTATTACCAGTGTTGACGGACATGAGAACACCGGTGAAACTCCTTAAGTAGTAAGCTGGTTAACTAATTTCAATAAGCATTTTTAACTAGTAGAGTCAGGCGCCTAGTTGTAATTCGAGATTTGTAGCCAGTCGTTAGTAATAACCATGCCAGTTTTTAGAATTTCGAAAACACGATTACCCTCGCCGCTGTGGCTGGACAAATTTGGCTGCATTGAGCGAAAATACATGGGCTTTCGAAAGCATGCAGGCAAAGCAACACCCCCAGTGCACGTAATGAGCAGATTGCCTTGATCACTACGCTGTCATTATGGGTTTAAATCCCCATTCATCATTAGTTCAAGCCTTTTCCATTATCTCTGCTTGCTAGACAAAAGTGAACTGCATTTCATCATGTAATAACGAAAACAACAAGCCATAACTTCCTTTCACAACGCGTGTCTGCGCGTAAGCAAGTAATGTAATGAACACTGGCAGCTGGGGATGTGAGTAACCAGTAACTCTACTACATCGAATTCGCATGGCCTCTGCTCGCACTCTTGCCTGGATGCATAAGACGGGCATGGCATCGTCTCCGCTATGTTCTTTATGTGGTGTGTGCGGGGATATCGAACATTATATTATGTACTGCCCAGAGTACAACGCGTAAAGGTATGTGATGTTCGCTTCCTTCAAGAAGGCAGGAACCCTTGACAGTACAGTCCAGGAAATTGTCTAAAACCAGACATGCAGAAGGGAGGCTGCACGCCTTCTTTTAACATTTCTGCAGGGCCCGGATCTTGTTTCTAAATGGTGACAGCAGGAACGGACTATGGCCTGCTGTGATTGAATGTGTGCGTAGATGGGGTCTTCTGGAGTGAACTATGTTATACTGTGAGTGAATGTGTGCATGGATGGTGGCGCTGCAATGGACTATGTTCTACTGTGACTTAATATATGCATAGATGGTGACTTCTGGAGTGGACTGTGATGCGGACTGTGTGGAGTTATTGTGTGCATAGATGGTAACTGCGGGAGAGGAGTGCGTGCTATTATAAGAGACTGTGCGCATAGCGGAGTAGATGCGACAGGCTTTAGGACATTATTAACATAGAAGGGACGCTACGGTGGAGCAATTGCCGGCAGAATAAGCAAGGCTAACCCAACCTTTAGCATTCAACACCTCAACTCAACTCTAACTACCAGTGCAATTACGCGGAATTCACAACCAATTATGAGTGAGGCGATAAATTTGCTGCTGTCGCAACTTCGTCCTATTACCATGTTCAACAAGGTGCAAAGAAGAGCCTCCAAAACTCCGCCGGACGACAGCCAAGCCATCATTACGCGCATCACATTCCCTCGAACACGTAATTCCCTTCATTTCTTCTCACGGCTAACGGAATCTGCTGGCAATTATATAGGTTCCGCAACCAGTTCTGTACCAAAATGCTTCATTCATATTTGTTCATTTTTAGCTCTAAGGGGACGTATAAGTGCCACCATGGCTTGTTTTGCCTCTCCAACGGCTTCATTTACAGCCAGTCGGCGTTCGCGCAATTTCTATCCTGCAGCCCACACATGCAGGGAAAAAAATTAAAAAAAGAAGTAGTGTCATTAACGACCTGCGCTGCCTTCTAGTCAATGCACGTACCATCCTTGACGGAAAGTTGAACGAAGTTTCACTGGACTAATAGGAGCCCCTGGGGTTCTCATCTTTAATGCAGCATCTTTTAATCCGCGCAAGCGACCGCCCCATGCGCAGTCCGTGCACAATGCATTTTTAAGCAGGCCACGCGTTGCCAGCTGACAACGAAAGCAGCGGGTGACTTATACCGGATGCACTTTTACTCTACTTTTATCCATTCCTAATTAGCTGCGCAGTCTCACACCTTGGCCTAATTAACGAGCGCGCGCGGAAGGTCTTTGTGTCTGCGCGCTGCGTGTGCCGATTCCGTTTCAGACAACTCTGGCGCAACTCCCGGTGTTAATGCGAGTCTGAAAGCGATCGCTGCGCCCCCTGCCTCGACGTTTAGGGAGAAACGCCGCGGACTCCAGCATCGCTTCCGGTGCGACTCGCCAATCTTGAGAAGCAGCTCTCAGGGACGCTGTGCCGGGAAAACTTGACTCTTTCTAAGTTTTGAGTCGGAATACGCAGCAACTTCCTGTTTCAACTGCTGTTGAGATAACCTTTCTTCTATTTTAGTGGCGCTCTGTCGCGGTTGCTCCTTTGAAAGACCCGCAGCTGAAGAGAGCGATAAGGTAAACAACGGGTTTTAGTCGATGCCTTTCTAGCATTGTTTTTCTTGTCGTTAGCAGTTGGAATAGGCAGAGATGCGAGAGTTTAACGAACGTTTTGAGCAATTCTGGAAACGTTGAGCGTATAGCGGTACAAATACCAGTCCACAGAATGAACCATGCCGCATTTATTTTTGCGTTTACTTGCAACGTGCTGCAGCCGGAGGGCGAAGCGGGTTAGAGAAAAATGGCAACGAACGGATGGCAAGAACGGTCACTAAGACGGCACCGTTTTAAATGGAGTACGTTCGAAATGCTTTTCTGCACAATAGTGACCATTTAAAGCGATTAAAGTAGATGTAAAATACACTGTTCAGTATGCTTCTCCCAAGGAACGTTGTACTCTACATTTCATAGATTTTGATTGGCCGGTTTGAAAGGTTGCAAGCAGAGGTTAAACCTTTCGCAAGCAAGGACCTGTCACGCACTGAAAATTTTCTGGCCGTTACTGGCCGGCTTATCAAACAGGCAGCCAATCTTTGTAAGTAATTTTAAAATGCATCGACGTGGCATCACTATATATGCAGCCGGTATTCACCTGTGTGTTAAAGGCATATATATATATATATATATATATATATATATATATATATATATATATATATATATATATATATATATATATATATAATATATATATATATATATATATATATAATGTGTGTGTGTGTGTGTGTGTGTGTGTGTGTGTGCGCGTGCAGTATAGAAAGATAAACGTATTTGGTTGCTAGAGGCAAAAATTCAAAGTTGAAAACGCTTCATTTAGCCATAGATTTATTTTGAGTCGACGTTTCGGAAAGAGCCTGTCCAGTCGACGTTTCGGACAGAGCCTGTCCAGGACAGGCTCTTTCCGAAACGTCGACTCAAAATAAATCTATGGCTAAATGAAGCGTTTTCAACTTTGAATTATATATATATATATATATATATATATATATATATATATATATATATATATATATATATATATATATATATATATATATATATATATATATATATATATATATATATATATATATATATTGTTGCTACCATATGTCTGTTTTTGTCTTCAAGCAAATTAACTCAAGCAATTTTTGTCCACTGCAACGATTGTCGCCTCACTTTTTTCTGACACGTTCAGAGCTCCTGAACAGGCTTTTGGGCGAGTAGAAATAAACGAGCGATTAGCTTATTTCCGACGCGGGTAATAAAAAAAATTCGCAGGCTACGAGACTGTCCCCGCTCTTGTAAAGCCCAGGAGGCGGCAGTTAGACTCGCTGTCGGCGTTGGCGGACAGCAGCCTTTATAGCCCACCATTTGTCCCAGACGTCCCAGGCGCAGGACCTATCTCAAAGCTATCTACCCCAGTATCTCTAATTGCCGGACCTCCAGTTGTCTTCTAAGCACTGCCCCGCCGGATGAATCGTTCAGTTGTGGAGCGAAAGAGGGCGCCGGAGAGAAGAACACAAAAATACCGACAGGCGTTTAGATACAGATAAAAAGAACAAGCCGGCATGCGAAGGCGCTCCGTAATCGCTGCAATTGAGCTCTTCATTATCGCCCACTCGCGCTCTTGTTGCCTGCGCCTAAGCCCAGTCTGCCTTGTGCCACTCTGTATATACATTCGCCGGCTCCATCTGGTGGCGCTAATGGGCAATACAGGGTAAGGAAGCACGCGCGTGGAATATCCTTGAGCCACGCAACGTTCTCGAAGCATCTGTTGTTGTTCTTTTCCCTGGTACTCATCGAGGGCCCTGCACAGCGCGTATTAATATGCGCGTACCCGTGCGTAGTATGCGAGGGCAATTTGGATGCGGGGGACTACGAACTGCATCCGTAATCGGAGAAGGTCCACCGACGAGGCTGCGCGCAGTGCATCATGGGCCGCGTACCGCCCACGTACGGAGACCACCGGCGCGGAGATTGACGAAGAGGGCAGAGGGACGCGGTTTCTGTGGTGAACGACGAAGCGTGCGTAAGGCGTATTCATAAGCTGTGAATGGTATGAATGTGCTGGTACAGATCATAGCGGGATTGTCGTACCACTGTTGGAAGCTTAGTGGCGTGTATTTGTAAATAAAATTTGCAGTTCTTTGTAGACCTGTCGGTGGTTTCAATACGAGTGACCTACTGGCCCGAAATTGTACTCTTACTTAGAAAGGTTACACGCCCCTTCAACCCCCAAATGTGCAGATATGCGGTCAAGTGATCTAATTTCGAAGGAACACTGTGGCGAAAAAGAAATACCGTCCCGCATGAAAAAAAGAAAAACTCTAGCGGAAGCCGTCGTACGTATCTGTTCTTAGATCTCACTGGCCTCCGAATGCACCTACTGCTTTTAGATTTCACTTGAAGCCCCCCTACAGTCTGCCGTACTCAAAATTTTGTGTTTAGAAAGCTAAAGCTGGCGGGCACCGCAAGATTGATTCGTGAGTGACAACAGTACGTGGTCGCGGTCGGCCAGACTGATGCTCCGTCGTTGACTCTTCCTATTGATCATACAGCTGTGTGCTACACACAGTTACGGACTATGATAACGCGTTGGCCCGTCAGACCGACAAGCCTGAAACGCTTCCACTGACCTTTGCTCGCTCAGTGTTGTTTCGCTTTCTTATTTTCTAGTGCATCGCCTACCCTCAATGGCCACAGGGCACGGTGAGACTCAGTTTCACCAGTTCCGGAACGCTTTCGCTTACAAATCCTTGGTCTTCCTAAGTTCTAATTCAAAGCCCTTCCCGCGTAAGACGGGCTCGTGATGCTAAGTGTGAACAGTTCTGCAAATTCGATCCCTCATTACCTGATGGCCGCTAAAGCGCCACACCGGCACTACACAGCTATGTACAGTGAGACAGACTGTAGCCACCAGTTGAGGTTCGGTTACAGCGGAAAAAGCGGTTTCGCGGTTTGTTGTTCTGGGGCTTCAGTTTCAAGTTCTGCCCATACGAAGTGGAAGTCAAAACAAAAGGTTGTAAGTTGGACGGCGCCAGAACAGGTGACGGCAGCCCACAAATAGCAGTAACGCGCTTCGTAATAATAAAAGTAAATACTTCAAATGTTTAGCTGAATTTTAAGATTCTTCAAGTTCCAGGATACTTTCGAATCCATGTCACATTAGAAATCCGACGATAAGCACTTAACGCGAAGGCCATATCCTATACACGCGAAGGGAAGTACAGACCACCCGTCCGCAAGTGCGCTCGAAATGGGACTCAACAGCCGCTCCGATGGAGCGCTCTCCGTCTTCGACCGAGTCGCGCACCGGCACGTGATCGATGGGCCCGAGAGGAATACGAATGAAGGCGGCCTTTGGGGAGAGAGCGCGAGAAAGGGGACCCTGAGATTGCGGAAGAAGGGATGCGAGCGCTTGGCTCCTGTCCGCGGTTTGCTGATGGACGGTGCACGAAGCGCCGACGGGAGTCGTGTAGTCGTCACGGGCATACACTCAGCAAAGCGGCGGTGAATTGGTTGCCCTTGATGTGAGGACGGCGCCAACGACGACACGGTGGCGGAAGTTGTTGTTCGAGAGTGCACCAGGAGCAACAACAACAACAACGACGACAACAACAACAACAACGACGACGGCAATAGCAACAACGACAACAACAACGACGACGACGGCAACAACAACAACGACGACGACAACGACGACAATAGCAACAATGACAACGACAACAACGACGACGACGACAATAGCAACAACGACGACGACAACAACAACGACGACGACGACAACGACGACGACGACGATGGCAACAATAACGATGACGATGGCAACAACGTAGACGACGGCAACAACAACAACGACGACGACGACAACGACGACGACGACGATGGCAACAACAACGACGATGACGGCAACAACAACAACGACGACAATAGCAACAACGACAACGACAACGACAACAACAGCTCGAGTGAAAGTTACAGTGCACGATTGCAGCGTTTTGATGTCCCCTCGATGTCGAACGAGGGTTGGCAGAATTAAAGACAGCTGGTGACACCTGCAGTCGCCTCGAATATCGTTTCCTCAGAACATGACACCAAAGAGCGGTGGCTGCGAATGAAGCAGAGATACATCGGCGCTGATTTATGCATTTATACACCTACGATGCTTTCCCGTCACGCCGTTTATAAATGGGCTCCGGTGACCTTTACTCGGTTCATATAAAAGGCCTCTCGTTGCTGAAACTGGAGCAGGTATTCGCGGATGAAGAGCAGAAAGGTGTTCGCACGTAGAACGGTTCGTGATTGGCCGGCATTTTGTCTGACGACGCTAGTCACTGGCCTAGAAAGTTTACCATTACCACAAACAACTGCAATATGTGGAAAGGGGCCTTGAAATTGAATAAAAAAAAAGGGGGAGTAAGTTTTTGCGGTCCAATAGAGCTGCAACTTGTTAAGCCCCGTCGTAGTGGGGGGCCCCGGATGACTTTCGGCCACGTGGCTGAAATTGTTTACCACATTTGGAATGTCTACACAAGAGATTTTGACATTTCACCTTCCTCAAAGTGTGGCTGGGCTTGCACCTGCGACATCATTCTTCTCGGTAGGTGAACGCCGTAACGACTGACACTTGATACAGCAGGTAGTTTCTGAATTACCTGACGCCAGGCACAGCTTCGATGAACATGCACCCACCAAATGCTACATGGGCAAACGTATATTTCGGATCTATGTTTAATACAAATAAAAAGAAAAAATGAACAGAAAACACCGCCTCGCAATGGCACGGGGCAATGACCTTCTCTGCGCGTCGCGTTGCAAGGTGACTTTTAGAGCCAGACGAAGAATGACTCACAAGAAGGATTGGCAAATATCGCGAGAGAACAAGCGAAAGACCGGACGCGTTCGCGCAGGTGTTGGTCAAGGCAGGCTGCTGACGGGCGATTGCGACACGACGACTGCCGTCAGGTCCCAGTGCAGCAGGTGTCGCTGCAAGGCCCCGATTGTGTTCGATTTTCACTTAGCGGGATTTCAGGCGGAAAGAGGAGGAAGAGATAAGACAAAGTGAAGTTTCCTGTCATCTGTCATCCGCATTGATTTCTTTTTACCCTACATACTTTTTCCTTTCAGTTTACAACCCGAGGAGTGGCTTCCAGTCTGGCCACTTGTTTATTTTTGGGCTGTCGAAACAGCGATCAGTGTGTCTCAACGCCGGCCATTAAAAAGAGGAAAGAAACCGGAGACAGAAGGTATTTGTGCGATCTCTTCAACGCTTTGGACGCGAGTTATTCGGCAGAAGAGAAGGCGTACCGGAAGGCAGCAATCTATATATTCCTGGAGCAAGCAGTAATTTTTTTTTAATAGCAAAGGAAAAGTAGAAAATCTTCGGCGAGGAAATAGACTGAGGAGTTTAAACAAACAAACAAACAAAGGCGTGGAGCAAGAAAAAAAAAAGGCCAGAAGTGTGACACTACACGAAACTAGCTTTGAAAAGAAAGCCCTGTATATCCCGGATAATCACGCCAGCTAGTCTGAAGTGCCGCCTTGGAGAATTTGGGAAGCAACGAACGTGTGCGCATATGTACCTACGAATTCGCGAATAGAAAGGACCACGCATTCTCAGCGCGCTTCGGTGATGACGCGTACGAGTTTCATAACATATCTCTCGCATTCTGGAAAACTGCATGTTCGGACAGAAGTAAGGTATGTACCTACTGCGCAGCAGCGCTTTGTACAGTTCTGTCTATACTGTCCACACAAACTTCCTTCGCGAGCTCAGCTGCCACTCGGATTTGCCGTACGAAGGAACAAGCTCAAGCTGTCGGAAAAATTCGATCCCAAAATGCATTGTGTAGCCTCCTCACGTGCGGCACCACCTGCCGATGACAGCGTTTCGCGCGAAACGCTCTGCGTGTGCCTGCGTTTGTCGCTCGCGCTGGTTTATATGCCGCCAGCTGCGTTTGCCAATACCAGTCGATGCATGCATACATAGGTGGAAAGTACGTAACTACCATGGGTGGCTGGCCCACGACTTCAGGTCTTGTAGTCGAGGCAGTGGAATTTAACGAGGGAACACCGGGGGCAAATGGAAGATGTGCTGTATCTATAGACCTCCTGCATGTTTGCAAACAAACGAGGTGGCGTCGCAGTCGCTAGCGGGCTCGCGGTAGGCAAGAGGCCAGGGAGTGACGTCGCGGAGAGGTCTTGAGCGCGGGTTTTCAAGCCTTGTAGGCGCGTTTTCCAGTTATCGAAGTACACAGGCTCACGCTAGCTACATACGGCGTATTCAGAGAAACAGTTCTCTACTGTGCATTGTATAGGTATGTGGTTAGTGGCAAACAGAAAAACGTTTCTACCGTTGATTTATACGCATGACAAAGTACACGAGCTCGCGCTAGCTACATACGGCGTATTCAGAGAAACAGTTCTCTACTGTGCATTGTATAGGTATGTGGTTAGTGGCAAACAGAAAAACGTTTCTACCGTTGATTTATACGCATGACATTGAATAATGGGTTGTTGACACTGTGCACTAGCCGTAATAGTTTTACATCGAGACAGTAGAGATGGGAAGCGCTGGCTTTGTTTCAGCGAAACAGACATGCGCTCACCGTTACCGTTAGATGGCACACGTGTCGCGCAGTGCGAAAAGTGGGGACAGCGTCGTGTCCCCGATTTCCTGTTTCACGCGTAAGAGCTGTTTCTGGTCGTAAGATCACGCACCAGCCAGGCTGACTTCTTCCCTTGGTAAACTGGTCAATTTGGTGAGATTTTTTTTTTATTTCTTAAACTACTTTCTTTCCAAGTCCTGGCAGTGACGAAAAATTATAGGAATATATTGAGTTCAGATTTATAAAATTACGCTTTTTTAGATGTGTGGTCGTCAAAAATTGCGGGGTGGCTGCGCTTCTGATGGTCCTGGCATGTCGAGAGTTCCGCGGATTTCCGACGTCGGCGCACCACCATCTTAATATCACGAAGAAGAGAGATCAGAGGCTTCGTTGATTTCAGTGCCGCATTTCTTTGATCAAAGCGAAAGCGAAGAAGCCATAAATAGTGAATAAACCTAAAGGTTCGTTTTCTGACCTTTCATATTTTCTGCGATTGGCATTACTCACCCCTTCGCAATTGCTTAACGAATGAAAATACAATGATACTATTTGTCGCGAATGATTGCTGAGACGTCGAGAAGTGTAATAAATTTCTCGAGTTTTTTTCCTACGTATGCAATACAATGTTAGTTATATTTGTAAGAAACATTTTCATGTAACTATGCACGCATAAGTAGAGAACACCTAAAAAAAGAACTAATAGCGTCATCATACAGAACGTGTTAGTAAGCATGTTGGTATAAAAAGATTGCCCACTTCCTATTTAATTATTCAAGACCCGGGGGTAACTTGACGAGGATGTTAATTATAATTACGGAAGAACTGCGCCAGGTATGGACCTCCTTCACCCCGCGACGTCACGAAAATGCGGTGGCGCTGATGTTAGCAGCGACTTTCGCATGGTAGGCAAAACAGGTTCCGCTTGCCCGTGCCTACCGCAGCTGCCGCAGTTACCGGCGGCTGCTTCAAGCCTGTGCACTGCAGAAGCAGCATGTATTGACCAGCTGCGTCACTGCTGGATCCGCGTAGTAGCATAAAAAATATTAAATTAGCCTCGATAGGTTTCTCGCGCATAAATACCGCATTCGGAAACTGGCTAACAGGCATTGGGCCACGGTAGTAAAGCGCGAAGTCTGGGAGTCGATAGGCACTGCCACTCAATGCACTTAATGCATGCAAGTTACTGCGTTCATTCACCCGAACTTCAGGATATTAGGCTGATAATTGCTCAAGGAAAAAAAAAAGACATGTAGCTGCACACGTACTTATCACCTTGAGCCGGAGTGTACGGGGCGCCGACAGGTTCACTCGCCCCCAAGGAATGCGTTTTTTTTTTGTTAATAGCACACCATGTTTAAATGGCGCGTTTTGCGACATTTAATAGTTACTTGAAACTGTTTCTTGATATGACGACGTAATTATTTCATTCGAGTAGAAAGAAGTCTGGTAAGTTGTGTCAATCTTGCGCGGTCGCGTTGGTGTGCTTAGAATAGCGTACCTTAAGTGTGCTAAACGCCATATGCTTTTTCATTGCATCATGCATGTGTCATGTTTCATGAGGTAATACATGATCGCGAAGCTTGTTTGGAAAGAAGCAGCCGCAGGCGTGCTACTAACAGACACGTGGCGAGATTGAGGGGACGCGGCATGAAAAGTGTTTTCGTTATTCATGCATGCGATATGTAACTAAACTTGGTGCAAATATGAAATTCCTACGCTAGTTTCAGTCATTCCTTTTATTTATAGCTATACCTGGTGCAGTTCTGGGTAATTATAATTAACACCGTCGTCAAGTCCCCCCAAGCTAGGTCTCAAATAATTGAGTAGATAGTGCGCAGTTTTTTTTTTTTTTATGCCAGCGTGTGCATAAAGCCCTGTTCTGTATGATGACGCGATTAGTTGTTTTTCTATATGATCAGTACTTATGCATGGATAGTTACATGAAAACGTTTCTTACAAAAAATAACTAACACAATACTGCACGTGTAGGGAAAAAATCGAGAGATTTATTACGCTCCTCAACGTCTCAGGAATAGTTTGCGACAAATGGAATCATTTGATTTTCATGCGAATTACGAAGGTGAGTGATCCAGTCGCAGAAAATGTGAGAGGTCAGAAAACGAACCTTAAAGTTTATTCCCTCGTTTATGGCATCTTCGCTTTCGCTTTGGTCAAAGAAATGCGGCACTGAAATCAAAAAAATTACCTCACAATTTTTGACGACCACACTTCTAAAAAGCGTAATTTATAAATTTGTACTCAATATTTTGCTATAATTTTTCGTCACGAAACTAGACTTCAGGGCTAGGAAAGGAAATAAATCTAGAAATCAAAAATTTTCACCAAATCGACCAGCTTAACAAGAGGACAAGTCGGCCTGGCTGGTGCGTGGTCATGCGGCTAAAAACAGCGCTAAGCGAGACAGGAGATCGGGGACACGACTCTGTCCCCACTTTTCGCGCAGCGCGACACGTACGTATGTCAGCAGACGATGAGCGCATGTCTGCTCCGGCGAAACAACGCCAGCACTTCCCCTCACTACTGTCCCGAAGTAAAATCATTCCGGCTAGTGCAGAGTGTCAAAACTTGTTTTATTCAATGCCTAGCGCGTAAATAAACGGCAGGAACGCTTTCTACATGTTTACTACTAACCATATATACAATACACAGTGGCAAACTATTTCTCTTTATAGGCCGCACGTGGACAACGCGAGCTCGTGTACTTCGACAAATTACTAAGTTGGAAGCATCGACCATTGCTGTGATTATTATTAATATTATTAATTGGTTTTTGGTGGAAAGGAAATGGCGCAGTATCTGTCTCATATATCGTTGGACACCTGAACCGCGCCGTAAGGGAAGGGATAAAGGAGGGAGTGAAAGAAGAGAGGAACAAAATAGGTCCGTAGTGGAGGGCTCCGGAATAATTTCGACCACCTGGGGATCTTTAACGTGCACTGACATCGCACAGCACACGGGCGCCTTAGCGTTTTTCCTCCATAAAAACGCAGCCGCCGCGGTCGGGTTCGAACCCGGGAACTCCGGATCAGTAGTCGAGCGCCCTAACCACTGAGCCACCGCGGCGGTGCTTCGCAGAAACCGGAAACGCGCCTACAAGCCTTGAAAACCCGCGCACAACACCTATCCGCGACGCCACTCCCCGACCTTTTGCCTACCACGAGCTCGCTAGCGACTGCAGCGCCACCTCATTTGTTTACAAACATGCAGGAGGTCCATAGCTGAAAATAAAAGGCATTACTGAAATTAGCATGCAGTTTCATATTTGCACAAGATTTGGTTAAATATCTCATGCATAAATAACGAAAACACTTTTCTTTGCCGCGTCATCTCTGAATCGCGCTACGTGTCTCTGTTAGCAGCCCGCTTGGGGCTGTTTCTTTCCAAACAAGCTTCGCGATCATGTACTACGTCATGAAACAGATTATGACACATGCATGATGCAATGAAAAAGCATGCGGCTATTAGCACACTTAAAGTACGCTATTCTAAGCACGCCAACTTGACCGCGCAAGATTGACACAACGTACCAGACTTCTTTCTACTCGAATGAAATCATTATGCCGGTCGTATCAGAAATAGTTCGAAGTGAATATTAAATACCATAAACCGTGCCGCTACACGTTCGTATAACTTTTACACACGTTAAAACACGCTGTGCTATCAACAAAAGAACGCATTCCTTGGTGGCGAGTGAAGCTGCCGGAGCCCAGTGCACACCGGCTCAAGGTGATAAATACGTGCGCACTTACTTATGTGCTTTTTTTTTTCTTGGAGCAATTTTAAGCGTACTATGCTGATGTTCAGGTGAATGGACGCAGCAACTTCACTGCTATGAAGTTCATTGAATGGCAGCGCCGATCGACACCCAGACTTCGCGCTTTACTACCGCGGGCCATTTCCTGATGCGGTACTTATCTGAGATAAACCTATCAAGAATAATTTATTTTCTTTTTTATGCTACTACGGGGATCCAACAATGACGCAACTGGTCAATACATGCTGCTTCTGCAGTGTGCAGGCATCATAGAGCCGCCAGTAGCTGCGGCAGCTGCAGTAGGCACGGGTAGGCGGAACCTGTTTTGCCTACCGTGCGAAAGTCGCTACTGACACCAGCGCCACCGCATCTTCGTGACGTCGAGGGGTGATGGAGGTTTATAGGTTACTGCTTTCTGTTAACGAAGTGGCTGCTATCGCTGCAAACGGAGGTTTTGTAAGATATAAATGGTGACCAAATTAAAGGACAGGTGTCGCCGCCGCCGGCCCTTTTCGCAAGCAAGCTTCAGTGACGTCAAGATATTTTTGTTCTCTTTTTTTTGCGTGCGCGTAATCATGAGGTTAGCCTACATCGTAATTAACTTCTAAGGAGCGATAAGAGAATCCTTTTTGGCCTCGACTACATGAGATTGAATCGAGTGGCGAGAAAAAAAATATTGAATTTTGAAATCGAGCTTTCTCAGTGACATCTCTCTTTTCTATTGGCCAAACAACAGCATAGCCGGAAGTAAATTGGGGGAATTGTTCTGTTGGTCCATACAGGAGCATTTCCCGATGCCCCGAAGCAGCCCATCTGCGAGCTGTATATAAATAAAGGTGCGGTTTATAGCAACGCAGCAAGAAGTAGTTATCGGAGTAACTTAAATGAATTTAACAAACTGAACTTTTTCCCAACTCCGAATCCTCCTAGCACGAGAGCTTTCATGGCGAATAACAGGAGAATGAAAAATCAGAGAAACCACTCGCAAATGCGTGAGGTAGCCCCGCCGCGGTGGCTCAGTGGTTAGGGCGCTCGACTACTGATCCGGAGTTCCCGGGTTCGAACCCGACCGCGGCGGCTGCGTTTTTATGGAGGCAAAACGCTAAGGCGCCCGTGTGCTGTGCGATGTCAGTGCACGTTAAAGATCCCCGGGTGGTCGAAATTATTCCGGAGCCCTCCACTACGGACCTATTCGGTCCTATCTTCTTTCACTCCCTCCTTTATCCCTTCCCTTACGGCGTGGTTGAGGTGTCCAACGATATATGAGACAGATACTGCGCCATTTCCTTTCCCCCAAAAACCAATTATTATTATTATGCGTGAGGTATGAACCACCCTTGTCTGGACGTAGGTTTATATCTCAAGAAGCAAAAACGGCCATAAAACCGAACCTCGTGTTTTGCTTTATAGCCAGCCTCATTTCTCGAAGTCACTTCTTTTACCTTTCCCATACATCGCCAACTACCGATTCATACCGAGATCCTGCCGCGGCTACCGTCAAGGACGAAAGAAAGAAGGAAACAGAGAGGGAAAGAAAGATGGAAAGGAAAAGCTGCGTCTTCCTTCACTCCGTGTTCACTCTCTCCACGGCTCTGCGGGCAGCACACGGATAAAGGAGAAGAGCCTGCTTTAAAAAAAAAAAAAATAAAACGATCCCACCACCTGCGTGGCCCGCAAAAGCCGCCGGGTCCGGCCCGTCCGCTTGCCCTCCTGGCCTCAGCGGCGGTGCGTGGCTGAGGAGAAAGTACGCCCTATGCCGTTCCGAGCTGAAATACCACTTCTGCGTAGCGGCCGTTCCACGAAGACCACCGCACGCTGGGCGGGAAGAGAAGGGGGGGGGGGGGGGGGAGGGGGCGTGAGCGGGCTGCCGGCGGCACAAAACGAGGCACGCACGGAAGCAGCTCAAGAAAATAGAAAGGAGCGCGGCGAGTCTGCGCGTGCGTGTTGTGTGCACGTGTGCTGTTTGTTGTGCACGTTACTTTCTCGTTCCCTACGTTCTCGGGTCGGCTGATTGGGCCTTCCTAACCGATACCTGAGGCGGATCTTCCATTGTGCCTGAGATCACCGGTTGCCTCGCGTCCCTCATGATTGGACTGCTGTAATATGCATGGCCTGCGAATATAGCGGTGCAATGAAGGGTTTAACGGTGATTGGTTCGGGAAGCCGGTGATCTCGTCCGGGGGGCGCACGTCGGATTCGCGCGGGGGAAGATTGCGGCTTCGGATTTGAATTCCCGTGCAGAGAACAGACGGCGCGAAATGAGGCAATCTGGGGTACGCCAACGGAGGTAGTGGGAAGACGCAGGAGAAATAAATGAGTGTGTAAGGAGCGCCTAAGGTTGAACGTAGGAATACAATAGCTTCTACATCCTGGAATTTTTGTTTTCTATATGCATCTGGCATCGTACCTCCGAGTCGTAGAAGCAATAGACACAAGTCCAACCTTCACACATCATTTAAGGCTTTCTGCTCCAAACGAAGGTCGCAGTAAAAGGACCGTTATGTTGACGCGTTGTGCTCCCAGTGACGACGACGTTTAAGGTTCAGGTACCACACTACAATCTGACATATACGGCGTAAGCACCAGCCAGGCAACCACAAGAAAGATTGATCGCTCAAATGGAGCACATATACATCGCATGATCGCTTGTGAGAAGACCATTTGTATGTGTCTTGTTTAGCGCAGCTGTAACTACTGTTGTTTTTCTCGTTGTATTTTCGAAAGCATTGCGGAATGCATTCCGCTCAAAAATTTACACCGCTGACTTACAGCCGCCGCGGTGGCTTAGTGGTTATGGCGCTCGGCTGCTGGCCTGAAAGACGCGGGTTGGATCCCAGCCGCGGCGGTCGAATTTCGAAGGAAGCGAAATTCTAGAGGCCCGTGTACTGTGCGATGTCAATGCACGTTAAAGAACCCCAGGTGGCCGAAATTCCCAGAGCCCTTCACTACGGCGTCTCTCATAGCCTGAGTCGCTTTGGGACGTTAAACCCCTCTAAACTAAACACCGCTGACTTATGTAACAGCTGCATTGTCACTAGTCCGTTAACCAAACCTGCATGGTTCAATCTCTGCCAATCTAGGCGGATCCAGGGGGTGGGAGATCCGAAGGGGAAATTTTACAGAGAAAACATGCTGAGATCCATTTGTACTACGAGATAAGTCTAAAAAATTCATGGTTCAAATTAAGCCACTCCTCCACGACTGACCCCTAAATTCACCCCTCGTCCAGTTTGAAACAAAACGCTGGATACTTGATTATTATTGTGAGGTGAGACTGGGGGCAGGTTATGACGCACTGGCCCAAGAAAACAAATCCATCTGGCGCTCGTCTTAAGGCTGTGAATCCGGTTGGCACGCTGCTGGCTACGGCTCGTAACAGCGCGTGTATATTTAGGTTCCCATAGGGGAACGCTTCGCACAGCTGTCTGGCAGCGTTATGAAGGAAGCTTCACTACTGAGGTCGGTTTCATAACGTTTTGCGTGACTCATGCGCACGGCCCAGACCGAACGCCATTACTGAGTCCACAGTAAAGTCTCGTAGTCTCTTTTTTTAGGCAAGCTAGACGAAGTTCGCAATGCAACGGTCTTTAGAAACGTGTCGTCGTTTAAGCGTAGAAAAGGGGGAAAAAAAAAACTTCGTTATCCTCACCGGTTATTATGCTATATCACTACTCGGCTCATTGCCTCTTAGAAGCTCCGTGCAAGAATGCCGAATTGTTTACAAAAGAATTTGTCTGATTAAATCAAGCTGAGGCGGATTGGCGGGAAGATCTCTTTCAAGTTCTCCCAGACGAAGGTGCTGTGCGATAGAGGCACAGAAGGTCAGTTCATTCAAAATTCCCCTAGATGTATGGGGTTCCTAAGGACAAAATAATTATCACGTGTGACCGGCTATTCTCAGAAGTCATACATACACGGCAGCAAAGGAAAACCAGCGAACTCGCACTATAGATGTGAAATGTTACACTTATTCGCATAGAGCACCGCTGATTGCAAGGTCACATTTCTGGGAATTTTTTTTTTTCAACCTGACAGCCCTGTTGTACGCTTTTTAAATCCAAGAAGGGCGAAGAACATTCACCCCAGCATGCCAATGGTGCAATACAGAGCACCCATCACTTACGCAGGCAACGTTCGCCAGGCAGGAAGTGCTGTCAAGAAGAAGGTAATATACCGCACGATCACCGGTCACGCGCGGGCTCGACAGCACAGCCTTGTTATTAAAATTACTACTGGTTATTAAGCACTGCACTCGAGCAGGTGCTCCTTACCCGAGCGTCGGCTACTCCTGGGCTACTCCCGCCGCCGCTGTCTGCGAGACCTTGCTGCGCCGTAATCCACACCAGTGAAGGTACCTGAAGGGCAGCGCGTTTTCCCGCCAGGAGCACGCAGAGGGGAGGAGAACGAGCCACACACGCTGCTACGAGCGTCGCGCGCACCACAGCCCGGGAACGGAGAGAGATTCCCCGCCGACGACACCCGCGCTGTTGTCGAGAGGACTGGCTGCCTGCCGCCGCCGCTGCGACAACGGCCAGCGGTCTCCTCCCCTTCCTCCTTATCTCTCTCTCCTCCTCCGCACAGCACGGGAGAACGGGCTGTCTTCTCTCTCTCTCTTTCTACTACCACCCTTCTCTTTGGCGTCGTGCTTTCTCCTTTGCTTTTCGCTCCTCGCCCCTCTTTCCTCCGTTAGTCGGGCTCTCTCTATCTCTCTCTTTCTCTCTGTCTATCTCTGCTGCTCCTCCCGAGAACGCATCGATGTGGAGCGCCCGAGGCTGACCGAGTTTTCCGGACGGGACTTGGAGCTCTTTCTTTCCACTTAAGGAGAGCAGTTGGCGCCGCAGAAGCGTTTCCCATGATGTACTACATGCATGCCGTGCACGTAGCCTGCGATGCCTCTTCACTGCCGAGGCGGAATGGTGTCGGGCTGGGTCTAATTGAACTATATGTCTGCGAAGCACTGGGATGGTTGAGCCCAAAAGATAATTTTTGCTTACGTCCTTAGACGCCGGGACGTGTGTTATATAGAGGGAACTTTCTTCGCGCAGTGTGTTGAATTCGATAGCAAGTTTCATTAAGCAGCAGCGCCAGCTCTTGGCAGTCTTTTTTTTATTTTTTGAATCATGCCGTTTTTCTCCCTACCCCTTCCTGAATCGCAGTACACTTAATTCTAAACCAAGTGTATTTGGAATCACAAGATATTGGTAACTGTTTACTAGCGAGTCTCTTACCACGACTAGCGAAAACACACAATAATATTTTTGTAGATGCAGATTGAGGTACTCACGTTCTACGCTTAATAACTGCGTAGCGCACGGGCTTAATTAGTCGTGATGAACTGAATGCTATTGATTGAACGCCGTCATGGAGAACACCGGATGCATTCAAAACGTTATTGGGTCTAAAAACGGACATTCTAGGTTTCTGGTCAGCTGTGGCATCCGGTTGGTGCTTGGATGCATAGATATGTAACGTAACATTCGCGTATTGAGAGGCTGTGGTATCAGGAGGAGGGAAGCCTGGCGACGTTCCTGGAAGGGGACTGACTGCAGGTGAGGTTGATAAGGAAGGAGTGATGGTGCTGAGCCCCTTTCATTAACTGAGTGCGTTTAAAATAAGTCTGCTATTTGACAACGTACTCTCTTTTAGTTGGTGATGGGACTTACCGCTGCTATTGTACTAAAGGCCAATCTCTTAACTCCGTCAACTGTGCTGTACAAACTATCACCTGACCAATCTGATTTGAGCAAAATGAGAACATGTTGGTATGGCACAACTGCCGGGGTGAACGCACAGGAAATAATCCGAATTCCTTACAAGCAATTTTTTTACACACCCTATATATGGTGCATGGTCACCTGTGAGGATATTGTTGTTGTTTTTTTGTTTTTTTGCAGCTTCCATGGGATCGAAACTTTCGCGCTCGGGTGTAAAATACGACAATGCATTCGTCCCTACAAGATCTGGTCAGTTGTGTTGGCACAATTCCTATATTACGCGCCACCCTGAGCGTCTTGTTACTAAGTATTTCTTTGGTAGATATGTACTATGTAGTTAAATAATAGTCCAGTGTATACTGCAACCAGCAGTAAACGGAACACGGCTCCACGAATTCAGTTAAGCGTGACCCAGGGAAATTACGCAGGCTCAGTGTGCCTTGCATGCGAGCGTTCTAGCACATTTACGCTCCAGGATATTTAGCTTTCAAATTTCAATTATCCCTCATGACAGTGCCCTTACACCACGGGACCGCGCTTGGTTTACTTTTGACGCAACTCGGCATTGCTTACAGCCGCTCTTCACTGTTTTATAGTCTCGAGGCATGCTTTAAACTTTCCTCAAGATAACGGCGCGGAGTTACCGGGTTCGAACCCGACCGCGGCGGCTGCGTTTTTATGGAGGAAAAACGCTAAGGCGCCCGTGTACTGCGCGATGTCAGTGCACGTTAAAGATCCCTAGGTGGTCGAAATTATTCCGGAGCCCTCTACTACGGCACCTCTCTCTTCCTTTCTTCTTTCACTCCCTCCTTTATCCCTTTCCTTACGGCGCGGTTCAGGTGTCCAACGATATATGAGACAGATACTGCGCCATTTCCTTTCCCCCCCAAAAAACAATTATTATTATTATTATTATTATTATTATTATTATTATTATTATTATTATTATTATTATTATTATTATTATTATTATTATTATTATTATTATTATAAATCTCCCCCGACAGGTACGCCTAAGGTTCTCTGCTTTGCCTACAGCTTCACGCACTGACGTCAACTCTTCTTCCTTTCATCATTTTCTTCGGTATAAGTAGAGCTAGTGAAAGTCTGCAGGCCCCGTTCTTCAGCGCTCCTAATACAAAAGCGACATTTTTCTTTTCCTGTTCGGGAATCGCTGAATAAATCTCAGAAAGGCTTCAGCTGAGCACTAGAATGGCCTGACAGGCTCCGAGATTACACGCCCTTTGTCTAACTGGCGTCCCCGCTCTGTCTAGCTTGACTGGAGAGGCAGGAAAAGGGAACCGTGAAAGTTGCTATGCTCGTGGGAGCATTTGTGCGAACTTTTCTTACAGTTCATCCTTGTTTCCTAATTTGCCTACGACGCCCCCGCTGTGCAGTCTGGCTGTTCTCAGCCTTTTTCCTATGCACGCGCCTCGACTCGCAGCTTCCCAAGCGATAAGCGTCAAAAAGAAAAACTACTCGTTTGCAAAAGCGGCTTAAAAATGCGCTAAGCGCAGCTTAGTGGAGTTCTATTGATAAAACCAGTTTTATCCTCTTTTTTTTTTCTGTCTTCCTGCGGGGTGGGAGAACATGGCACTGGATGTCAGGCTGATTTACGATTCTGAGAAAAATCCACCGGCTGCGATGGGAAGCGGAACGCGGTGAAATTTGAAGGAAGTCTCAAGGGCGTTTCGTAGGAAATCTGCATGAGCGGGGGGGAATAAATCGTGGGAGAAAACGCGAACAAAACTGAGCGGAAGGAAAGTATGGGAAACAAAAAGGCCAGCAAAGCGAGTCGAATGCGTATCTTTTTCCTCTTTCTGAATTTCTGCATTCAACATTTGTTCGTTCCGGTCGTTTCCACTCGTCGTTGCTTTTTGAAGCGTTCCCCATTCCTTGAATTGCGCGCATTTTCCCGCTTAATTTCTGCGTTGCCTATATTTATCCTTGTCAAAGTTATGGTAAGTCTTTCTGTTTTCTGGCACAAACGAATGTGAATGCGTGCGGAAATAAAGAAGAAAAGAATGAAACTGACGAATGAAAGTTTCAAGGACGAAAGAATAACGTGTGCATCAAAAGAACGAGAAAAGTAAAGTGAAATTTTAAACCGAACGAAACGACACAAATTGCTCATGTGCAGGCAAAGCTTTTCCATCTCACAAGGAGGTCTAGTTATTCAAGCACTTGCTTCGCATGAGCGATCCACAAAAATAAAAAGCAAAATCAAATAAGCAGACACAGTCTTGTGATTCAGGCATTGTCGTGATGAATTTCAATAGACCCAGCTGCATAAAGAATGCCGGCAATTCTTGAGTGCGACAGGTTATATCGCAAAAGCCCGCCGGCGGGAATGTAGTACCTGTCGCAGCAAAAGCTTTTGGCACTCAGAATTCTATCGCCATGCATTTTAATGTATTTCCGGGTAGAGTCTATAACACAGACCCAGCTGCATAAAGAATGCCGGCAATTCTTGAGTGCGACAGGTTATATCGCAAAAGCCCGCCGGCGGGAATGTAGTACCAGTCGCAGCAAAAGCTTTTGGCACTCAGAATTCTATCGCCATGCATTTTAATGTATTTCCAGGTAGAGTCTATAACACAGACCCAGCTGCATAAAGAATGCCGGCAATTCTTGAGTGCGAGAGGTAATATCGCAAAAGCCCGCCGGCGGGAATGTAGTACCAGTCGCAGCAAAAGCTTTTGGCACTCAGAATTCTATCGCCATGCATTTTAATGTATTTCCAGGTAGGGTCTATAACACAGACCCAGCTGCATAAAGAATGCCGGCAATTCTTGAGTGCGAGAGGTTATATCGCAAAAGCCCGCCGGCGGGAATGTAGGACCAGTCGCAGCAAAAGCTTTTGGCACTCAGAATTCTATCGCCATGCATTTTAATATATTTCCAGGTAGAGTCTATAACACCGCCTACTGAATACCAAGAACAACTTTACAACTTTACTGGGGGACCTGGAAGAAGGCACCCCTGCGGTGAATTAATAACATTATGAGGGACACCTAACGACAAATGAATTCAGCATGCGGACTTCATCTAGTGCATGTGTGAATGGATCAACCTGGCGCTGGAAAGAAGCAGTACAACTTAAGTGAGATTGTTCTTAATGCAGCAGAGGAAACAATCCGTCTGTAGATAGCGAAGCGGGCCACAAAGACAACAGCCATAATGATGATGTAGGCGAAGAGAACAGCGAACCCCTTGCACCTAACCACTGCAGCTCAAAAAAGAACCGATGAGCGTTCAACGACGTTCTAAACGAACTTGAGCCTAGCAGCTCAACGCCACCGCCACTGAGACAGCTTGACGTGTCTGGGACGTGTCTGGGACGTATCTGGGACGCGTCTCCAGAATACTTCCAAATATCCTTCGGGACGGTGACGTAAGCCTATTGGGCGCTTGCTTTTGCTGATTTTACGTTATATAATAGTTATAGACGGCACAGTGGTATCTGAAACACGAAGCCCCTCAAAACACACAGGAAGCATCGCCAGCTGGCACGTTAACCGTCACGATGTGAAATCGGGGCGGGAGGGTCAAGAAAAGTAGGTCGAACGTTTCCACCCAATTCCCGCTAAATGAGCCTCACATAGTGTCCCGTGTACTAATTTTCACGCTGCGAGACGGTTGCACTAAAAATCGGGCAAATCTTTTATTTCGACAATATGGCCTCGCAATCCTTTCAGCCAGCAGTGCTTTCTTCCGGGGTTCAACGTGCGTGCTGTTTTGTTCGTGACAGCATCGCCGCCTCGCGTTGGGAGGCCGAATGAAATGCAGACCGCCATTAAGGCTAATTGACCGCGCCCCTTAGGACATCCCATTTGCTTGCTTCTGCCTTCGCCCCAGTTCCGTCACCCGGGGATGACGTATGCATACATATTCGGCTCCAGTGGGACGGCTATGCTTCCTGCCGAGTGAGCTGTTTCACCGCTGTTTGGCAAACATACGCTGCACGCGAGACGAGACAGTTTGGCGACTCTCTCCCTCTCTCTTGTGTTTCGCTTTCACGCTCCGTTGTTGCTGAGTGAATGGGGCAAAGAAATGTCACAATAAAGAGAATGATCTGAGCGGTCTGCCAGAGGTCTTTGTTGAACTATTTCGTGTTGCGAGAAGGTTGTTGAATTTCGAAGTTTATTTACGAACTTTCTTCACAAGAAAGAAGGTCGCTAGGGCAGAAAGCTGCGCGAGTAGCGGCTTGACGAGGCCCTAGCTCTAAATGTTGGCAGTCGTTAGCGGGCGTCAAAACAGTAGTATGTGTTACTTGCAACACAAGAAATAAAACAAACCAATAATAATCTCTTTTTGTGAGAGCAGTGCTGTCTCTGTGGACCATTTCTTTTGAAACCCGTGTTGTCAGTCTGTCAGCAGATTAAAACGTTCTTGATAGGAAGATAACTTGTAGTGAAGAATTTTCTCCAAGGCCTTTGAAAAATGGGATAATATTGATATAGGTCTATATTTTTCAAACGCGTGCTTGTCCCCGCCTTTAAATACTAACACAACTTTGGTAATCTACATAAGGCTAGGAAAGATGCCAGAGGCCAATGACAGATTAAAAATGATCGCAAATGGCGTGGATAAGCATTCAATAACAAACTTTATTCGTTTAATGTTCACATTATCAACGTCTTCTGCATTACTGTTTTTCATCTGAGGAAATATTTCGGTTATATGTATTCGTGCTAATACAAACTAGTGATCATGCTTTTCTGACGTAGGTAATAGGATCTTCGTACTGATTGTAGAAATAGTGTTTGCGACATTTGTTAGGTAATCATTGAATGCGTTGGCTAGTGACGTAGCATGGAGCCGTTTATCACCGAACACAATTTCTATTAGTTCATCTTTCTCTTCATAAGGACGCAAAACTATTCATATTTTTCTTCAGCGTCTCCGGATGACTCCTCACAGCGTGCCCGAAGAGGTTATTACAGTACTAGCGCTTCGCTTTCTTGAGGGAATCATTTATCTTATTTCTCCAAGTCTTGAAAGGCGCGAACTCGCTCGTGCTTTTGGATTTTATGAATTTGTTGAATAAATGGCCTCTAATATTAATCCTTCTTAGTAATTGATTGGTCATAAATGCAACAGAGGGTTTCAAGGAAGACCCTGTAGGCGGCATCAAGTGAACCGCTTTCGTAAACCTCCAGCCAACAAGTACTCGCGATAGACTATTTAAATGTCTCAAGCTGTTGCAACCTAATCGCATGCCTACGAAATGTTTTGGGCTCACGTATGTAAGATGTAAAGACTGTTCTGGTGAGAAGAAATTAAGCTAAGTGGCCACTGATGTCATATGTGATCGTTCCTGACAAAACTATCTGGTCGGGTAAGCAATTAGATATGGAGTTGTCTATTAATGTAGAACTCGTGTCCGTTATCCTGGCGGGACCATTTGAAATGTATTCGAAACCACTCACAAAAACGAGTTCTTTGCGGACATCTGAGGCATATAATAAATCTATGTTGAAGTCTCCTTTCAGCAAAAAGACAACACTTATTACAAATAGCGTAGCTGAAACCTTTCTCTAGCGCAGAAAAAATAAAGCAATATTTTGAGACGCGTGGCGATATAGCAGAGCAAATATATAGGATTCATGCTGCAGACAAAGCATTTCAAAGGACTCATTTAGTTCAGTTAATTATGAAATTACACAACAGTCAAGACATTCGTCGACCAGCATCGAAACACCTCGCCCTCTTTTTATGTCTCCCCGGATAAAAGATGCTGGTAACACTGCAAAACAAAGGGTTCTGAATCATAAGTGTACCATGTCTCAGTAAGTATTGCCACTTTAAACGAGAACTTCATGCTATCAAAGAGTGTTTCAACATCATATATTTTCGACTGCATTGAAGAGGCATTCAGATGAAAGATAAACCAAAAGCTTTTTTGTCACGTATTACGGAGGTGAATTTATCAGGGCTTAAGTACACGTTAGGCCTCATTCAAACAGAAAATCGTATGCCTGCTCAACACAAATTTAGGTGCTCAAAGAAGCTAGGTCTCTTTCATCTTTGATTACTATTGCTGATTCACGACTCTCTTTGGACCAGGACATTCCATTTCACATGGCATATGAAGTCATACCCTGACTCCTTAGCCAAAGACTTCGCTGCCGCCAACAGTGCCATTGCACGCTTAGTCATGTTTTCGCGAATGCATGAGTCTTCACCATTTTCAAGAAAAGCTTTTTGTGCACTAGCCGAGAATCTCGTACTTCTTGGCGTGCAAAACACAACGATCACACGTCGCGCTTTTACTGGCTTTGCTGACAACCTATGCAGAGCCTTTAAATCAGACTTTTCGAGCTTCTCCGCTCCCAGCTTTGCTGCCACCTGATTTACCTCCCCAAAGAGGTCCTCTCCACTTGTCTCAGGCAGGCCATAAATTTCAATATAAAGGCGCCTGTTTTGCCATTCTAGGCTGTCCACGTGGCGCTTAAGTTTTTCAATATTCATTGCAGTACTGTCCACATCGAACTTCTTTACTCGTCCTCGTATGCTCTTTATGTTATTTTCCTGGGTCGTCAGCCATGATGTGATGGTGTCAAATTGGTCGGAAAGCAGCTGTGCCGGTTTTTCCATGCTGTCTATTTTATCATTAAGGGGAAGGAGTGAAGTCAGCTTCTGATACGTTTAAACAACGATACCTTTCAGTTCAGCAATACATTTCAGTGCAGCTGCCGAAGCGTTAGATTTCGAGCCGCCCGAACTGCAAGCTTCACACTTCCACGATATGATACTAGAGTCACGCTTGCTGGTGAACATGTTCTCAGTCATACCGGAACACTCGACGTCATCGAAAGACAATTCCCATTCACAGCAAACAATGAAATTTGCGTCAACCCGGAGCTCAGACCGACATGCAACAACAACGTGTTTGAGCACTGCAGTGTGGAAGCTGGAAAAACTGGCACAGGCACCAAACAACTGTGTCAGCATTGACAGCCGCAAATAAACGTAGCAAGGAGTAAAAGCATGCAAAACGACTGACCTGGAATGTAGAGTACAGCGTTCCTTTCAAGTAACGGGTTGTCTCATGCCACTGCCGACAAATGCGTCGAGCGATGCGCCCCCCTAGGGTAGAGTGCAGGTGGTAGCTTTCTAAGTTCGCAGCAGCGCCTAGCAGGCGTCTGAGAACTTCCCTAGGGTAGAGTGCAGGTGGTAGCTTTCTAAGTTCGCAGCAGCGCCTAGCAGGCGTCTGAGAACTTCCTTGTTGGCTAGCACGGCAGCGCGGTAAATCCGACGGTTCTAGGCGTACAACTGCGGTGAAGTTTTGCAGAAGTTGCGTTACAGCTGCAGGTCGAATGCGCTGGATAACGTTGCATACGACGTGTTGTCTCGTGCCGCTGCTGCCGCCGAATGCCATTTCAAGAAGACTTCGAAACTGCAAAAAATGTGAAAAGAGTACGGGAGAAGAATAATGATAACAAAAAAAAAAAACGGCGTGAGTCGCTGGCTGAGTACGGCACGCATATTATGCTGAGGTTGTTAAAAAAAAAAAACTGGAACCGGTGCACAGTTTTCACGGGTCTTCTCAATGACGCAGTGAAGTGTTTCCTCACTGGCATAGACGGACTACAACCGGTATTTCTGACTCAATGTTAGCCTACTGTGTTGTCCGAACGTGGAAAGGGATCTAGGGAGCTATAAATATTCAAAACATATCTTTCTATGTTCCTGTATAGCAAAGTTTAGCAAAAAAGAAATACATGGCTGAGCTAAAACAAACAACGAACCTGGCACCGCATGTATGGAGATCCACAGATGGAGTTGTGGTGACCGACTTTCTCTTCTTTTGTGATGTATCGACTGCAGTATACACTCTGCGAGCTACTTATATACTCCTCGAAGTTTGGAATGCTTGCCGTCGTTCATCGAGTAAATGATTATTAGCGTGCTGGTACTCTTTTAGCACGGCTGCATCTGGTAAAGCTGTAGTTACCAACGTCGGAATAAGACTTAGTCGGTCTAGAATATTTGTGATACCCATGGTTGCTAGCTGACCGACATACCTGACCGGAATATCTGACTGACATATCTGGCCGGCATATCTTACTGGCATATCTGATACAGGTCGTCTTGCTATGCTTTGTTCAAAATGCTGTACATACCTCACCGTGTGAATCTCTGTATGGCGAAGCGCAAGTGATGCACATGAGGGGCAAAAGACAAAAAGAAACCTTGGAAGTTTTGAGGACAGCTCAGGGGCACAAGTTCGTCAGCACCCCAGCAGAGAAGAGCTTCAGTTCCTCACAAGATAGATTTGATCCGCATGTTTTCTACTCTTGTGGTTTTGTGCTCATGCATATCTCATGCCAGGATGTGAAAATCATGGCTACGAAATGATCTTTTTTTTGGCTTTTGTATTCTCTCTCTACCCCTGCCCTCGTTTTTTCGGCTGTCATGGAGGGTGAAATCGCAGGAGTGTGAACAGCGTCGCGACGAAGTTTGACACATTCTCTTTTTTGGGCTGTTGAGCGGGGACGACAAGGCGTTTAGAACAGGCTAATATGTGTCAAATAGGGCAAGGTCTAAAGCAGGTTGATGGTCTTTCAACATCGCTTACGGTGTGTTAAACAGTGCAGTGATAGATCATCGCTTCCGTTTTATACCAATTTTTTTAACGGTCCTCATGCGTCGCTACCTGAAGTAACGAGAATTGCGTGCACTAATTTGACACCTTGAGAGAGGCCGTCCAGCTTTGCCAAGTTATCAGCGAAGTCTACAAAAGGGTGCTTTTATTACTCGGTGTTGAAGGGGTCGCTCTCGGCGTCGTAGTCTGTCGTATACAACCAACACACTACTAAGTTACGTTACGTTCGGCAAAGTTACGGAGCCAAAAACTCTCGCGTAAAGCATGCTGGCTAATGAGAATGCTGACGGAGTGCATTCGCCACGGAGTCCACACGCCCACGAGGACTGCCACACACACTATCTCTACAGCGACCGGACGACGCCCGCCAAGTGTGTCTCATTCGCCCGGGCACCCGAGGCTGCTGCCGTGGCCTTTGCTGACGTAACGCGAGGCGGAGGTACCGCCTGTCCAGCCAGCGCAGGCGTTTTGGAGCTGACGCAGCGCGGCAGCGATCGCTTAGTCAGCGTCGGCTAGGTATAGAACTCTCCCACGCGCGGACTTTTATTTTTAATTTTTATGCCCAAACTTGGCGGGAAGCGCATTAAGCGCGCAATGGCAGAGCATTCAAACGGCTCGCTGTTCTGTGGAGGCATACTGCTACTGGATAGTTAAAGCTTGTTGAGGCTATATGTATAGCAGTAGCAGCCACATATGTGTATATTGACTGGGGGTATGCAAGGGCATTTTTTTTTTTTCAGAGCGGTTGCGAAGCGAAACATTTTGCAGTGATTTATTTATTTATCAATACTGCCAATCCCTGTTTCGGGGATTTTTACAGGAGTGGGTTCTGGCCGCAGGAAAACAGTCGAATAGGCATAAAAACTATTTCAAGTATTCAAAAAGTACGGTGAGAATTATGGGGACAATAAGAATAGACATTGAAAAGGCAATACGAAGACAACCGTAAAGCAATCGTCACCTTTTCCCTTCATACATGATCGCGAGAAATACAATATAAATACATGGAATATACAAATACATAGAACCCCCCCCCCCCCAAAAAAAAAAATGTTACAAAAAGTAAATAAAAATCACTGTTTCTTTCCTGACAATACAATTTTGCCAGTTATGCATCCGCTCCTGTGAGGCTGAAAGGTGGGAGTTCTTGCGTGCGCTGTCTTCGGGATTGTAGCGAGATTTTGGAATAGCAACGGTCCTGTCCCCGTTTTTAAATAACCGTGTCAGGATTAGACCGAGTGGTTTTGGGAAAGCGCAGCGAGCTCACGTTAGTGACGTCACTTCTTGCATCGTCACTCAGTTATTATTCATCGCCATCGTATGTGTGCGCCAGCTTGTTTGAATCCCCCCGGAATCAATCCTTTTGAATTGTAACCTTCGAATAACTGTCACTGTGCTTCCTTTCGTCGCGGTAAGTCTACTGCGCGCAGGAAATGGGATTAGCTGATGTTGTTCCACTTTGTGAGTCATCTGGTAACGTTTCCTTTTCTATATCCGGTTCTTTCTCTGTCTGGGAGTAACTTATGCGCCCCGATGTGTCCTGGAATATCGCCAAACCCAGCTGCAATCGCAGCGTCTTTTCCCTTGGCAGTGAGCAAGCTTTGCGCAGATGTTCATGTCTTGGCGCGTTGCGATTGGCAGTCTTGGTGCTGAAGTGGAGCTTTGTCAGCATGTTGTCGAGGGCAGGTATCGGTTGTATATAGCAACACCTAAAACGACCCCTAACTAGAAGGATAAGAATGGGGTGGAGCGCATATGGCAAATTCTCGCAGATCATGAGTAGCAGTTTATCAATTTCCCTCAAGAGGAAAGTGTACAACAGCATAATCCTACCGGTACTCACCTACGGGGCAGAAACGTGGAGGCTAACGAAAAGAGTTCAGCTTAAGTTAAGGACAACGCAGCGAGCCATGGAAAGAAAAATGATAGGTGTAACGTTAAGAGATCGGAAGCGGGCAGAGTGGGTGAGGGAACAAACACGGGTTAATGACATACTAGTCGAAATCAAGAGGAAGAAATGGGCTTGGGCAGGGCATGTAATGCGAAGGCAAGATAACCGCTGGTCCTTAAGGGTAACGCAGTGGATTCCAAGAGAAAGTAAGCGTAGCAGGGGGCGGCAGAAGGTGAAGTGGGCAGATGAGATTAAGAAGTTTGCAGGCAAAGGGTGGATGCAGCTGGCAAAGGATAGGGTTAATTGGAGAGACATGGGAGAGGCCTTTGCCCTGCAGTGGGTGTAGTAAGGCTGATGATGATGATGATGATGATGATGATGATGAAAACGACCCCTATAGTGTGCTGACGGCACGGATGTGATGTAAACCCGTCAGAGAATGGCTATTTCACTTTTAACGGTACACGGAGCTGTTTTGTAGGAACGGTTCAGTTGACGTGAGGGATGCGTTCTGATTTTTCAGCGCCGTTAAATGGCGTTGCACAGCACAGCATCGAAAACGCTGTGCTCTTCGTGCTCAGCTGTTTGAACGACATTTCGAACTTATTTAAAGGTCCTTTCGCCACAGTGCTTGTCTCCTCCTCAGTCACTTCCTCTCTTGAAACATCTGTAATGAAATGTGGGACTGAGGTTTTCTGTAGAGCTGCAAAACTTTCAGTAAACAAAAGATGCATTTTTCTCCTAGAAACTTGCTCTGCGCTTTCGCAAGTTGCAAGTTTTTTTCGTTCGAATGTGGAACCTCCCTTTCGTCTCCACTCAGTCATTTCCCTTTTGCATTCCTGGCGACGTTAATGCTACGTGAACATATATTATAGGTAGTTTCTGTAAGTTCAGCTGCAATGTCTACTCAACTGAACATTACGACGATAATTCGGCACCTGGCGGCGGTGGGTCTCTCACCAGACAATCCGGATTCATATATTGCCTGGACACAGGGTCCATATCATCATTCACTACTTGAGTTCATTAGATCAGCCCACCTTTTTTCATTTATTTAAGCATGTTCCTCATCTCTCATTTCATAACCTTTATGCCCTGAGGCAATATACATCGCTTGAAAAAAAAATTACGTAAAACATCTCTAGACGCCAATTCTGACAAGATAAAGCTTAAGATGATGAAAAGGAATCGGTGAGGGCAATTTGTCGAAGAGTTCACTTTGGTTAAAGCGCTTAGCTGCCGCTCGGCGGTTAAGGACCATTGGCAACGCTGACCATTGGCATTCGCGATTAGTTACTCCCTATCGTTGTTTCGTGGACAGTCAGGGCTGCTGCCGGACTTCGCAGCACCACTTTGCGTAGATACGTGAAAAAGCGGACAAGAGCGGCCGATGAAGACTGGTTATTCTTCTTATAACCTTGTGTACGGTCTGTCTTATGCTTTTTTCGGTCGCGAAATAGGCGAGGTGCCCACAATTCCATGAGATAGCCGCGGTATCCGTGGTCATTTCTTTTTATTTCTTTTTACAAACAAAACGTCCGCTACTATAAGTACTAACATATTAATATACTAATGCGTTATTGATGATGGCCGTGGTTGCTCGAAGAGAGAGTTAAAAAAAAAACACTTGACAAAGTCTATTGCGCATGCGCCCCCTTACCGGAACGAATCAAACCGCCATCTTAGTTGTAGTCTGCGGTATCTATCCAGGGTGCTGTCTGCGCGACAGCCCGTTTGGCATCTTGAGTGGCAGATCCGCTCGCAGTGCCTTTCTGTCATGGCATGTATTGATTCCGGGTAATAAAACAACAACAAAAACAGAGGTGTTCCTGTCGGTCTGCAGCCGGTATTATGAGTGTTTGTCGATACTCATAATGCCTTTGCTATGTACACATAGCGTGAACGCTACACTGCTAGCAGTTTCTCGCGTTATTTGTGCTCGGCTATGTTCCGGTATGCAGAACAACGCCGCGCTCTCGATCTGCTGGCGCCCCGACGCCGGCGTCAGGTTCACGGGCGCCCAGGTCCCCGCCCAAGGCCCCTTCGATGGGCCAACACAATGAGCTGTCGAAATGGTTTGCGAGCTCCGCCGCTTCCTGCTGCACGCAACGATCTGAGCTGCGCGTCAGCAGCTGTGGCCGACGGCCGTTGCTGCGGTGCTTGCCTCGATGCTTACACGGCAGCCAGTCGTTCGCTGGCAGGAAATTCACTCAAGCCTGTGGTGATCCGACACCGAACACGTGCGCACGGTGGCTCGCGTTGGAACCCTGACCACTGTCGCACAGTGTTAGTTGCGGAATATTGCAGCGAGTGGTTGAAACGCATACATCGCAAGCTATACAGCCATCAATGACGGCTTCGTTCATGCGAATCCAATGTTTAATAATACCACTCTAGCGTAGACGGCAAGAGCTTGTCTGTGTCGCAAGGCGAAGCGCTGTGGCGATGGGGTGCAACATCAGCCATTGCATGTGTCGTGGGTCAGGATGTTGCACAAGACGGGTTCCAACCCTTGTTGCTTGTCCGTGACATGTATCGACTTTTGCTTTGTTACTCTTCCGCATGCTGCCAGTAAGTGGTTAGCGGAAACCGCCTGTTCTTATGGCGTAATGAAGCGGCACAAAAGCACACCGATAATTGACACCCGTGTTTCTTCACCTATTACGCATTGTTGGCTTCGCGTCGTCATTCCGTATGAAAAAAACAAAGACAAAACAAGAAAGAATTGAGGCACCGTGGATGGCATGTGGGTGCTGCAATTTGCAGTTGCTGTTCCTAGCTTTCAAGTCTCGCACAAGAATCGCACGGTCTTGCCGTCATCATAGGATGCATATGAGGTACCCTGGTAACAAGACAGGACCTAGTGATTTAGTAATGTCACGCTATTTTTTCGGAGCAGTGAATGGTGTTTCCTCTAGATGCCCAGCGACAATCTGCAGTTAACATGTCCCTTCGTGAACATGATTGTTGCAGTATAGTAGCGCTCACGCGACATCGTGTCAGGCCATAAAATGAAATATTTTTGCAGCAAAAAGCGAAGGAAACGAAATAGCTTTAGAAGCCAAATAAAATTTTGCTCAGCTTAGAGCTTTATCAGAGCATTATCAGTGACTTTTGTGCTGCTTGCAGAATGCTTAATTTCCAGGAAATAGGAGAACAAGCATGATCACCTCAACTATGAGTTGCGCACCACACAGATTCGCCAAGGAAATACTTTATGACGGCTGCCAGATTAAGCACTCGGTCACCCTCGACGTCAGTCATAGTCAGGCAGCAGTTTCTGGGGGAAGGTCTTAAACTTAAGCTCTGTGTAGAAACGGCTGCTTTTCGATGAGGACAAGTCAAAGAGACCTCGCATTTCCGCAGGTCCATAAAAACCCGACCGCGGCGGCTGCGTTTTTATGGAGGAAAAACGGTAAGGCGCCCGTGTGCTGTGCGATGTCAGTGCACGTTAAAGATCCCCAGGTGGTCGAAATTATTCCGGAGCCCTCCACTACGGCACCTCCTTCTTCCTTTCTTCTTTCACTCCTTCTCTTATCCCTTCCCTAACGGCGCGGTTCAGGTGTCCAACGATATATGAGACAGATACTGCGCCATTTCCTTTCCCCCCAAAAAACCAATTATTATTATTATCTTGATTGGACAGGCAATGACTAATGCGACGTAGACTTCACTGACGATTCTACGCTGTGCTGTAAGTGAAGTAAGGAGTGCAAAGTATGCTGATCAGGCCAATGCCACAGCATATTTGTTATTTTGTATAATCAACTTCAGAATAATTTCGGATCAATTTTAGCATATTTTTGCCTTCATGTAATGTTCGTCGCTAATATTAATTTTTAACTTCATATATGTTGCAAAATATGAGATTTAGATTGTCACGAGTCGTGACTGCATGCATTTGTGAGCGCAAGTGGTTCCGAGGGTTGCGTTTGGAAGGTAATAATTAAAGGGAAACTAGGACATTTACGCAGAATAGAGGGCCGTTTGTGCGCAGGCACGTAAGTCGAAATCACATATTAGCAGCTTGAGCCTCGTGTGCTCGAAGCCCCGTTTCAAGACAGATGCATTCTTTTTCCTATAGCTCTTCTCCCTAAGCACGCATTCATCATCCTCATCATCATCATCATCATCATCATCATCATTATCACCACCATTACCATCAGTCCGACTAGGCCCACAGTAGAGATCGTAGCATCATGATACTGGAACGACTACCGGAAGGCGCTAGCATAACTACAATTGATAACATGTGCGATATTATCAGATCTAATCTATCTAAAAGGGTATTCAACCGCACGGGCTTTGAACTGCTGCAAGGTTCAATTTGAATGACATCTTGTCGATAGACTTGTGACATGGTACAAGTGCTATGCTGCTCTCTTCCGCACCGCGTGGCTGGGGCCGTGCATTGCAGAGGAGTACGTTAAAGTTATTTGAAAGCTCTGAGTCATACGACAGCAAAAAGCAAAGTCACCATAACGACTATATAGAAATAACAACGGGCAGTCAGAAAATACTCCTCATAAACTCTCAAAGTTGAAGTACACGCTCTCGCAGTTTGAAAGTTTGGATGCATTGACGAATTAATAGGCTAATCTTTAGCATGATGACACTAACAAAAATACACGATTCTTTTAGCATGGCTTTAAAGTTTTCGGCAAAAAATAAAAATAAAAACGAACATATTAAGCACCACAACTGTATCTTTTGTCCACTGAGCGGAAGAACATCTGTATAGATCTCGATTTGATCGCCATTAAGTAAATTTGCCGCTCTCTCTCCTGTATTAACTGCGCATCGTCGCAAAAAACGAACATAGCGCAAATGTAAACGTAATTATTATTTCAGACCGAAAAAAAGCTTAATTTTCATTATAAATCATGACCGATAGTCAGAAGAAAGGCTCCTCCACCAAACGTCACAACTGAAGGCTTGAGGCGTGAAACGCTGTTTACCGTGCGGCAGAGTACATGATCATAGCCAGCAATTCTGGACAAAAGCGTCTTTGTGTGGGAAACCGTTTATGAGCGCGGTTTTTTCATAAAATGGAAGATTTCACTATAACAGTCAGTATATATCCGCAGATCATCCGACGGCAGACTTGTATTTTTTTTTCTATTCACGTTTTTGCTATCGTTAAAAGCGTTCCCCATTGGTTTTCTACGGCAGTCTTAACTGTTCTATGCGATCGCTGGAAACACGTTAAAAGAAAGATTTTGCTACATATCATAATAATGAACCGTTACTTTCAATATTTCTATAGCAGTGTCTTACAAGTTTTCAATTTTCAAAATATTGCCCGAGAAAGCTAGACTTCAGATAGACGCGGGAGCCTGTCCCCGTAAACAACAAACGCGACGCGTGCAAGTGCCACTGCCTTCTTGTCGCTGCTGCAAGGGTTGGCCTGAAAGTTCTCGAGTGCTCACTTTACCTCAAGAGTACCGGCTGGCGTATCGGAAAGATAGGCGCACGCGTGTGTCCACCTCGTCACCTTCTTGGCCCACTCTCGCGCTAAAGAGGCACGTTGCGCTGGCCGTGACGTTTCCAAGGCAATGTCCATTTTACGCGAAGTACGTGCATGCTCTATGTTCGCGTTGACAGGGTGCAGTACGCTGTACACAGATATGCAAGTCTATCTGCGGTGCCTTCAGCCTCACAGTAGAAATCAATTTACAAAGCTTCTTGAGTGGAAGGCCTTTAACTTTAAACTGCACTCTGGCTGGTGGCATCCTTGAAAACATGTGGCCCTGCCGAAGTCACAGTGCCTAATAGCTGGTAAATGCCGATGTAATATAGCATTATAGGCCCCAAAACATTAAGAAAGCCGTCTGTTCAGCTGCTTAGGAAAACAGATAATAATAATAATAATAATAATAATAATAATAATAATAATAATAATAATAATAATAATAATAATAATAATAATAATAATAATAATAATAATAATAATAATAATAATAATAATAATAATAATAATAAATAATAATAATAATAATAATAATAATAATAATAATAATAATAATAATAATAATAATTGGTTTTGGGGAAAGGAAATGGCGCAGTATCTGTCTCATATATCGTTGGACACCTGAACCGCGCCGTAAGGGAAGGGATAAAGGAGGGAGTGAAAGAAGAAAGGAAGAGAGAGGTGCCGCAGTGGAGGGTTCCGGAATAATTTCGACCACCTGTGGACCTTTAACGTGCACTGACATCGCACAGCACACGGTAGCCTTAGCGTTTTGCTTCCATAAAGACGCAGCCGCCGCGGTCGGGTTCGAGCCCGGGAACTCCGGATCAGTAGCCGAGCGCCCTAACCACTGAGCCACCGCGGCGGGTGAAAACAGATATTAAGAATTATGTTTTGCAATGGCACAATTCACTACGACGCACAAAGAAATAATAGGATATGCAATCTAACCCAGGTACACTGAACTCAAAGGGGATCGCCAAAGAGTTCGATGTAGGAGCCACATAGTTTGATATACAAAAAATGGCAATATATAAGGTTATCTGTTGTCTAGAACCACATCTCGGCCAAATCCCGAGTGCTCACTCAGGCTCACCCACAAAAGTTTGGTAAACCTACGGGCTCCCTCAAACTCGCACTAACAGAGGCTCGGACTTGAACTCATGAACTCAAGCTCATTTAGGCTCACAACTCACTTGGGATCACTCAGACTCACCAGTCATCGGAGCTCAACCACTCATAGTGAAGCACAACTTACTCAGACTCACAACTCATCTAGGTTCACCCACTCATTTCGATTCACGACTTTATTGGGCTAACTCATTTCGACTCACAACTGATCTGGGCTCACTCATTTCGACTCAGGAAGGTCCTAGACTCACTCATTTTGACTAACGACTCATCTGGGCTCACTCATTTCGACTCACGACTCATCTGCACTCAATCATTTCGACTCGGGGCTCATCTCGACTCACTCAATCATATCAACTCTCGGCTCTTCTGCACTTGCTCATTCGTGATTACTCGCACATTTCAACTCAAGAGTCACCAAGCTCACCTTGACTCAGGACACCTATAAGCTCACAATCAGACAGTTGACTTGTTTTTGCGCCCAACGGCCCAAGTTACGAGCCTAAAATGCCAAAAAGGTCGTTAAAAACACGGTGATGTGATGAGCTCTTGTGATGAGCTCTGTAGCCAGGCCTGGCTGAGAGGCCTAGAGTCCTGCAGCCGATCATGATCTGAATGTGAATCCGGACTCACTCACGACTCAGATAATGATATTAAATGAGTCTGAGTGAGTGTGAGTGAGTCCGCCGACCTATGCTTTGAAGCAAGAATACATTGCATCCACGATATGTACGCGCTTCACGCAGCGATGTGCAGCCCGCTGGCATACTGGCAGCGCATCGCTCATTAGGCTTAGCTAGGCCTAATCTGCGTCGCAACGAAGCCGCTGCGGAGGTGCTTTGAAACCAGCACCCGCCTATGATAGCACTTGTAATCTCTTACCAGTACACAATCTCGTACAAAGGTACAAAATTTTTTACTGCAACGCCTTCGGCAACGAAGCAAGCCAGGAGAAAGTCGCCGTTAGGTTTCAACTCGTTAAGTTGGCTTCACCACATGTAGAGATGTGGCATGGAAAGTGAATAGAAAACACCGAAGGCCACCCTCAAGCACACCCCAAGTTCAACTCATGCGGCGGTTTCACAGAGCTGGCGTTGCCAACATGTTTCCAAGGTCACCGATCGAAAGTGCCGTTAGAAGAAGCCACACCTGCTGGGGCACCGGCGCCATTCGATATATCAGATGGCTGGTGAAATTGGGGTTCAATATACAGCGCAACTCTGCCATAATTTTACACAGGATACATAGGGCTTTCAAGGGGATAATTTTTGTGTTCGATATAGCCAATAATTCGAAATATCCGGTGCGATACATCAGGGCTCGACCATACACATATTTAAATTTATGTCTAGCAATGACACAGTTCACTGCCGTTGGCGAAGAAATATATAAAGTGGTACTCTGCAGCCATCCTGCAAGTAAATCAAGAGAGACTGCCAGTAACTATATGAGGAATCATAGGAGGACCGGGTTTGCCAAAATAAGTTAATAAATATAAAAGGTTGATGTAACCCGCTTACACGGCGCTTGCGATCTGCTTTGTGCGAGACATATATACCTAAAGGGACGCGCGAAACAACTGCATGGCCCACTAAAACCCTGTATTGAAATCTGCGAAGTGTGTACATTTTCGTAGTAATAGGAGTCGCAGGCCAAAAGGCTTCAAGTTCACAGAAAAGTTCTTGACATTTTTTTGACGGCATTGTATTATTCGCTTCACTTTTAGAAAGCGGCTTGCTTCAAATGGTTTCAGTAACGCACACGGTTACGAGTAAACGAGCGCAAAAAAAAGTCTGCCGCGCGTATGTTGAAGACAAGCGCTGTCCTCGGAGGAGAAAAACCGTTGGTGGCAAGCGAAGCGCGTACGACCTGTTTTTAACCGTTATAAATAAACCGCGCCCTTCTCTCCTAACCGTCACAACAAAAAGCGCTGAAGTTGCGGGCGCCGTCCTGCCAAGAGTCGTTTGCATAGGATCCTTGTTCCCGCGGAAACAAATAGAGGGAGCTGGAAGCATCGCTACGCGGTGCCAGACTGCGCAGCATCTTCTTAAGTAGAAGCTGCTCTACACAAGAAGCGTATAGAGGCAAAGCCTACTTTCAACGGCATCGTTCGACAATAAGGGATATTGAAAATTTTGCAAGTGCGCTTTCCCACATAACTATTGTGCCAAAGACAAGATGGCCGATTTCTCTGTAAATAAACTGTGTGGGCTACAGTACAGTCGCTAAGGGTGTGGACAGAATGTAAGAAACGTATTTTGGAAGAATCACACAAAAATAAATCTAGCGTTTGTTTTGTTTCAGCTGGAAGCGCATGGTCAGCCCTATTGTCTTAAGCAAGTGTTATGCGAGAAAGCGCACTCGCGGAATTTTGAATGTCCCCTATTGCCACCCCATTTAGCACGTTGCACAAAAACACGCAGGAAGTATTCTACGGTCAAGCTCTCTAGAGTACTAACCTTTCTTCACTGCGTTATCTTTTCGCTGAGGCAATGGAGGGAGTTCATTCTGCGTACACGCTGATGACGCTGATGAATCGTGACCATTGTTTTTTTTTTGAAGATGCATGGCGGTTGCGCTTTTTTTTTCTCGAAGCAACTGATGTGTTAAGCACAGTTTTTATGTTCAAGGGCGCAATGATTTTCTAATCTAATGAGACTAAGGTTCGAATTGAGGGAATTTCGCGCGCTATTTTGAGTAAAAGAAACACGGAGTGTAAATAAATGAACTCCCGATTTCGTTAAACTAAATGCGACGTTGGAGCTCTAGCACAATATGTATGGACCCTTCGCATAGGTTACTTATGACGGATTTACAGACAATGTTAGCGGCAGCTGGTTTAACGTGGTTTAGCCTTTCCACTTGGCTACAGCTGGCGCGCTACCCTCTGTATCACTTGGCTGCAGCTGGTGTGCACGAGTTTCATCCTTTCCTCGTTGCTGCAGCTGCCGCGAAACCGGTTTTCTTTTTTCACCAGCACACCACCATGCTTCACAAGGATATATAATGGCTTTATCGCCTGTGACTAACCCAGGGCTACCGCACGAAAAGGAAATGGGGATAGTCCTCTCTCCACATTGCCACCCGCAATCCGTCGCCTGTCACCCTCTCTTCGTCTTCCCTGTCCCACTTGCATTTTCCTCTCCTCAGGAAGTGGAGAGGGATTTGCATCTGTCCACTTTGCTACTTGCCAATCGTGGCAAGTGACAGCTGGAGGCTTCATCCACAGGCAAGGCGGCTTTTTCGTTAGTGAGGAATGTAATGCTCGCGCACTAAAATAGCTATTTCCACCAACGACTGAAATGAGGGGGGGGGGGGGGGGGCGCTATGTACTGTACACATGCTGTGTTTTGCTGGGGACAAAGACATGCAGTGCAGCCCGTAGGTTAGAATAGAGAAAATGAGTCTAAATTTAACTTCCTGAGAACATGTACTTCGTAAGAGGCACACTGTTTCGGACGATTTAAAAAGACACCTTCAGTTCTTAGTGCCTTTTCGTTGCAATGCCCCGAGGTAACCTCCGATGAATGCTAGCCCTTTTTGCAGAAAGGCAGAGCCGACAAAGGATGGATTGTCTGGGCGTTGCGGAAATGTTTATTTGTTTTCTGCGATGTAGAGAAGCGTGAGGATGTTTATTTCAACAAGGAAGGGCCAAGGAGCGAAGGAGGGGCGTACGGAACCAGTACAGGATAAGGAATGCGTTGCCATCGAAAGCAGCTGTCAGCCGGGTTACTCCCCCCGAAAGAGGCAACGGCCAGGGTGGCAGACAGACATTCATCGCGCGCGTTGACATCATTATCTCCTTTCCTTCTTTAAGCCTTGTATTGAGTCCTGACGCGGCTGTTCTTCATCACTTTCTCCATGGCCCAAGGATGACAGCTGAACGTAGTAACTCCTCAGAAGAATCTGGGGCGAAATCAACAAATATTTCTTGACGTCAGTGCCTTTTGTGATACATCGGCACGTTTCTTTTTTCGACTTTCTTGCTTGGACGGTATGGGCGCATTGAATGTCACAACTGGCCGATTATTGTTTCTTCAGCTAACCAGGCAGTGCTCTTGCATAGAAGGAGTTTACTTGCATCATAAGTTCATATACAAATTTACTTGCATCATCATATATAGCCAGTGATTAGTCTTTGGGCTCGGGCGCAAAATATGTAATGAATATTCGGTCCTAGTAAGTGCAAGATGAGGTTGACAACAAATCACAGTACATTGTGAGCACAAAAATTGCTTGTCACAACAAGAGAAGCATATAAATTACAGAAATCATTAGACAGTAATATACAAAGTAAGCAAATCCACACGCACCAACTCTGTGGTTTAGTTTTAGCAGAGATGATTTGAAAGTGGAGCTGAAATTGTTCCTTTTATTTCGAATGGTATTTCATTTCATTTCTTAACTTGAACAAATTTAAGCAGTCTTTTCCCGCACATTATATAAACAGGGCGTAGATTCGAATTTCCAGCCGGGAAACTTCTATTTGTAAGTAAGGAGGACCACAAAATTGGCACGCGGAAAAGGTGATTGTGTTTTACAACACAGTTTAAAGACAGCTCTTTTAAGCTCACCCACAGTATCAAAAACCAATATGTCTAGAAGATCCATTGTCCAGTGGTCCGCTGTGTGAATCCACTTTCGAGAAATTAATTATTCTTCATGTCCGCTTTTGCATGCGCCAGATCGGATCAAAGTAGGCGTTATACATCGATCCCCAAGATTCAACACACTATGACAAACGATAGTGAAATAACGCGAAATAAATTATTCGTAGTACACTTGAAACAAACTGTCCGCGCCCCTGATGCAGATGCCAGCTTGGCGGACGCATCGATATGGGGCTGCCAGCGTGTGTGAATCCGAGGTTACTTTGGGATATTTGAAAGAATGCTTTGAAGGAATGCACAGTAAGAAGTCGTTTATAATTATTTTGGTGTAGTTAGAACACAACACTATTCCGCGAATGAAATATATTGTATTTGTTTTACTGATCTTAAGAGGTACAGTTTGTTAGCTGAAAACCACTCAGAAACCTTTTTCAGCTCTATGTTGATCTTTTACTTTATCTGATTCAAATTCTCTGCTGGCATTACCATTTTTACTGAGGTTAATAAGTCAGGTAAGTCGAAAATGTTCATTTCAATGTCGGTCTTGGGCACTGGTTATGAATTGGCAGGCCTACTCTTAAAGTCGTGCTCTGTAATGTTTATATTCTCAGTGGCTGCTTTTAACTCTCATGGGGCTACCTACCATCTGTGATATCAAGGCTGATAGATGGCGAGCACTGCCAGTCGCTGGCTTTGCAGTCAAAGGTGAGGCTGTCCACTTGCGACGACGCTGAGGAGTGATTGTGTGGAGAATATTTTGAAATTGTGGCCCCAGTTAGCATTCTAGCTGTTAAAAAAGTACTGGCCAAGATTACTAGAGTTATATTAGTTCACTCCGTTGGTATGTAAATTAGCCCAAATAAATGCAGATGAAATTAAAAATAGGGTGACAAAGAAAAACAATGTTCGTTTGATTTATTGCGGACCTGAGAGTAATTTTTAGATCTGAATTTGCTTTTTCTGATAATTCCAGAAGAATCGTGTGTTTCGCGAATTATAAACTCGATACAATTGCTATACCGGCGAGCTGGTAATACATTCTTCCTGAGTTCCTCCCTCCTTCATCGCCGCCTTTTGCGCTGTTACCCTCAAGAACGTAACGTCGGCTGCCTGCTGTGGTGACGAAAACCGATGCTCGCGAAACCCATATTTCGTAATCGCGCATCTCTAATTTTTTTCCGCCGGAGTAATTTTTTGCACCACTCCCACCGATTTGAGATAAAGAACAGGTGTGTGTTGTTTTCCCGTTCTGATATTTTTTTTCCATCGAAATATGCTGCAAAGCTGAGTGCCATCGTATTTTACGACTCTCATTCGCGGGCATAAACCTGAATTCCAAATCTATGTCGTCTTCTCTTAAATTGTTTTTGGGAAAAGGAAATGGCGCAGTATCTGCCTCACATATCGGCGGACACCCGAACCACGCCGTAAAGGAAGGGATAAAGGAAAGAGTGAAAGAAAGAAAGAAAGAAAGAAAGAAAGAAAGAAAGAAAGAAAGAAAGAAAGAAAGAAAGAAAGAAAGAAAGAGGTGCCGTAGTGGAGACCTCCGGAATAATTTCGACCACCTGGGGTCCTTTAACGCGCACTGACATCGCACAGCACACGGGCGCCTTTGCGTTTCGCCTTCATCGAAACGCGGCCGCCGCGCGGTTGGGTTCGAACCCCTCACGCTATCGCTTTCCGAACAATCACCCCACGGCTTCGTGTGGCAGCAATGAAGGCGCCGACGGTGCATCTTCTTGCACCTGTCTGACGCACTGTGTGGTTGTTATGAACGGTCCTTCAGACATTCTCCGACGGTGCTTGACGCAAGCGAATGTCACTCCGACGCGCAACTCTTCTGTCTCGGCTGCGGTGGCGGCCTTTAAACGGATGTGGCTGCATCCTCAGCGTCGCGACGCTTTCGAGTCCTAAATATAGCGGTCGACCGCATCCGGTGAAATAAGCGTCTACGTCGGAAGAACGCGGCCTGTCTCTCTCTACGAAGAATTACAACAGAAAGCAGCAAAACACGTAGGGAAACAACATCCTATTGACTCTGCATAGAGTAACAAGCACAATGAAAGGATCCGAGCAGAGGTAAACGGCGCTATGCCACCTGAGGTTCCGTCAACACTTGGGCACCAGCAGTCTCCCTTCAAAGGCTTTAAAGCGAGGAAAAGACTGAGATAGAGAGGTAGAGTGAGGTGAATGAAGAAAGGAAGGAATTTTGTGTGCGTGCGTGTGTGTGTGTGTGTGTGTGTGTGTGTGTGTGTGTGCGTGCGTGCGTGCGTGCGTGCGTGCGTGCGTGTGTGTGTGTGTGTGTGTGTGTGTGTGTGTGTGTGTGTGTGTGTGTGTGTGTGTGTGTGTGTGTGTGTGTGTGTGTGCGTGTGTGTGTGCGTGCGTGCGTGCGTGCGTGCGTGCGTGCGTGTGTGTGTGTGTGTGTGTGTGTGTGTGTGTGTGTGTGTGTGTGTGTGTGTGTGTGTGTGTGTGTGTGTGAGAGAGAGAGAGAGAGAGAGAGAGAGAGACGAGCGTGCACAGTTGCAGAAATTAAAAAAAAAGTGAAAAAAAAGCAAGGCTGTCGCAATGTCGCTTGGGCCGTGGGTGGCGAATCGACAGACCTGAATTGAGTCGAAATAAAGGAGTCGCAGGAAGCGAGACAGTGTACGGCCGATTTTACTTTTTCACTCCTTTATTTCTTTATCGTTTCAGAGCTCTGCTCCTTGCTGGAGTAGAATATTTGTACTGCTATGTCAGTAAACGGTTCTTTAGAATTTACGGTCGTCCGAGTCAAAGTCGAGTGCAAGAAGACGCGAAGGTCGCACAGAACTGCTTTCGTTTTACTAACGGCTTTTCTGTTGGAAAGCTTGCTCCACGACACTTCTTCGCGAAAGAGTACCTGTCGTTATCCGTAGCACTTTTTGACCGGGGGACATCAGACCGTGTGGGGCTCAAGCAAACCGAAGCAGCATGCTTAGGCTAACGATTGGAAAGATGCTCACCCATGATGGTTGGTTTGTTTGCTTCTGTTTAGTTCGAAACAGTACGAGGCCATTTTTTCTGAATGATATGTGCTAATATGACCGATACTTCAGAAGGCACGAGCGAAGTATTACCACTAAGGCACACAATTAACGTCTGCCCGTCGTATGTCCTTCTGTGTCGTTTTTGTCTGTTGCAATGTAATGTTTATTCTCTAAGGACTTAGCAGCCTGAAGCGTCGCAGTGGTTCAATAAACTGTGCCGAGTCAAAATGCAACAGAAGCATTTACTCCACTTCAAGTTCTTGGAGCTTTTATAGCCACTCCTAGGTAGCTTCATGAGCTGCCGATGAATCTGACTCGCATTGGCAGCACTTTTTTTTAAGCGATCGCACTAACCTCATCGTAATAGAGGAAGGGTGGTGGTCAGCCTCGGCGTTTTTGGTAATTTTATTCTTCTCAGAAATTGAGGTTATTTCGTATAATCAAAAGTTCGGTTTTATTAAGTCCACAAGATGTCCAGAAGTATGAAAGGCTTCGTAGTGGCGTTGACCTCGGCGCTCCCCTGGGCTCTCCGCCGGACAGCGTTCAAAGTGCGATCAGAGGAGCTGTTTGACCGCACCATTCGCGAGTTACCCATAGGGGCCATGTATTAAATAGGGCGCATTGACTGGGGTCGCAGCTTCGAGGTTAGCGGATTTTCGCCCCACTTGCGGCATTCAGATGAACTGGAAAACGTTGCTTCAGTGGAGAAAGAAAGGATCTAGGGTGCCGCCAATAGCTGGGTACGCAGCTTGTAGGCGGCGCTACAATCTGCTAACCTCCAAAAACGGGTCGAATCTTTCAACGGGATAGTGGATTCAGAGCTCCGTAACTGGTCGGGTTAAGGAACTCTGGTGCAGAGGGCGGCTCCTTGAAGCGCCGTCACGACCGTCGTGCCTCCGGGGCCGTCCTCTTCTCGTCACGCCTCGGATCGAGCCGTGCCGTTCAAACACGCTGCGTCGCTGCTACCCGCCGCGCTCGCTGTCTTCGGCCCCGTGCTATCGGTCCCGTCAAAACACGCGCCGTGCATGCACGCGCAGGCGTTCCTTCGGCACGCAGAACGCCAATGAAGTGCGACCGCTTTGCACGCTCTGCGTGCCCTGTGACGGACATTGCAGCGAAGCAACGGACCGTGAAGTGGATGACGTCTTATAGCCACTGTCTCCTTGTATTCACACAACACGTGTGATGGGCGTTTTGAGGCTGTCTCTGGTTCAGCCGCGTGTCTTCCTGTTCTGAGACAGAATTTGCTCCGCACACGCGTGGCATGACCCCATTCTATTTTCCTTTCAAAAGGGGACATCGACGACAAATTGAAGTTGGCTTGTATCGATATATTGACTTAAATTAACGGCAAATGCCGCGGTTTTCTCTGAAGATGGAGCTTTTCTAAGCTGCTGGGATTAACGTCCCGAAGCGACGCAGGCCGCGCGGGACGCCGTAGTGGAGCGCTTCAGTTTAACCTAGGCTATCTGGGGTTACTTAACGTTTGCTGACATCGCAGAGTCCACGGTCTAATTTGTATTTCTTCTCCGTAGTATTGCGGCCACCGCAGATGGGATCGAACCCGTGACTATGGGGTAAGTAGCCAAACGCAGATGCACAAAACCACAGTAATGCCCCCCCCCCCCCCCCCCCCCCCCTGCCATAGCAGGTAGCTGTTCCAAATAGAGCCACCCGCTCTATTTGCTTGTGGGAACCATGTTGACCATGACATAATGTCACGTGACATCACGTGACTGTGACATTAACACACCCACCGGTTACGACGACGAGAAAGCCAAGGAAGGGCGCCTAACAGCTATCGCTGTAAAGAATAAAACACAGGTGTCGCCACCTCCGGGAGCTTTCGCAAGTAAATTGCATATGTCGATGCAGTTTTTCAAGCGCGAATCCCGGAGGCCACACTACGCCGCCATTCACTTCAAAAACTGTGACCACTCAGTCCATTTCGGAGTTGTCGTCACGGTTCTAAATAGAGTGGCGTGAAAACTTTTGAATGCAGTCTTCTCAGCAATAAATGCGTCTTTCGTTGCCGGGAACACATACGAGAAGAAGATATAGCATCGGCCTTTAAGAAAAGAAACTGGATGTAGTTTTCTTCAGTGCACCTTCAATGGATAGCTACTGGGAGCCATGAGAGAAATTTCTTCTCGGCTGGACTGAACTTTATTATGGCGCAAAACTGGGCAAGCATGCGGCGGTCACAGTGAGTTTATTGGTGCGTCATACCTGCATGCGCAAGAGAAAGTCTGGGAGTCCGTCTTGTTCGTTGAACCGTGAGTTTATTTGAAGCTCTTTTTGTAATCCTGCACGCCATCTTTTTGCACCCGGGCCTGCTACACGGCTACTGCTTGTGATGGTGTGAAGTTCGAAAGCATAGCTTGTGCGCCCGTGGAAGAATGTACAGAATTATGGTATCAGAAAGAGGCAATGAAGTGAACGCGAGCATCCACGCCGAACAGACATGTCCGTGGGGACAGTTAATTTGAACGCGCTTTAGAAAAGAGCCACTATTATTTTACTGCACTGGGGGACAATAATTGCGAACACACACACACACACAAAAGAAAATTGGGGGGGGGTGAGTGAGGGGTATCCGGCACCACTTCGAAAATATGTCAGACAAAATCGCAGAACGCAGTATACCCATCCCATGGAAAATGCAGTTCGTTGTCGATTTAAAGCTGGCGCCTGCTGATCGTGTCTCAGTTATTCTTACAGAAAGGTGAGCAGCAGGCTAGATGGATATTGGCTGCTGATTCAGCTCAGCTATTATACTGTTTGACTGTTACTTTCAGTTCTCTATCATTCAGTTCCGAATGGCCAGCATAGTCAGCATGCAAAGACGTCAGCAGTTCACAAACCGTTTCTACGTCCCTTCTATGCGTTGCGGCAATAATGACGCCTTGTAAAGAAAAAAATAGCCTCGTTAATTCAGCATCCAGCCAGCTGCTGCCTGCTGTATAGGTTCCGCGAACCCGGAACGGAGTAAAAAATGCTTGACAATGGGAGCGGATGGAGGCCTTCACATCTTCATTTCCCTCTGCTCTTGTATGACATTGTGCGACACGGATGCGCAGAAAGAGGCAACATTGCGCCCCTTCTTTCCTCCAGCTGGTAAACGAAGTCCTACATAACTGGCTCACCCCTAATATTACATTGATTACTTTTGCCAGTGCACGGAACAACTCCATTCGCGAACCAATGCACTGGTTAGCGTGTAATCCTAGACGCATAAAATCTCGTAATCTCCGAAATGAGAAAGTTTGAGGTTTGCGGGCGATGCCGACTCGCTTATGTTTACAGGGGACGGTGCTTACGAAAACTACTATAATTCGGCGGCTGTATTGGCGAAGTACACTATTCTGCACAGGGATACCTCACTGAACAGCAACTCTCCAAGCGCTTAGATGCCACGATCGAAGCAAATGCCGATAAGCCTATCACTGACTGTGAGTTACCAGGACATTGGGTCCGTAACCACCCCAGAAAAAAATTAAAAAGAAAAGGCAAGTTACACTACGGTGTAGTGTGTATGGCAGCCACAGTACGTAGAGGATGATCCATAACAGCGCGACAGACGGGACAAAGAAGAGGAGACACAACACACAGCGCTGACTCACAACTAAAACGTTTATTGGCTGCCAGCCAGTATAAATACTGGCCTGGTGGCCGGGAAAAGAATACAAGCACGCTTGACTTGCGTGATATCAAACATCGCCAGTTCATCAGGCACGTGTCAACATACAAGAGTCATCAGTGCAAAATATCACCCCTACAGCAGGCACAATCAAGGTAGAAACCCGCTACCTTGATTGTGAATGAAAACTCGTGCCTGCTGTAGGGGTGATATTTTGCACTGATGACTCTTGTATGTTGACACGTGCCTGATGAACTGGCGATGTTTGATATCACGCAAGTCAAGCGTGCTTGTATTCTTTTCCCGGCCACCAGGCCAGTATTTATACTGGCTGGCAGCCAATAAACGTTTTAGTTGTGAGTCAGCGCTGTGTGTTGTGTCTCCTCTTCTTTGTCCCGTCTGTCGCGCTGTTATGGATCATCGTCAGCACCAACTCGCGCGCGCCCAACAACTGGTATTGTCAAAGTACGTAGAGGCTATCGTGAAACAATCCTAGAAGCAAAATTAATGACGGTGAAGCGAGAACGGCCGCATCGTGACGCGAACGCTATGCCTCTGCAGCCAACTTAGCTCGCCAACGAAGATCACGATCGAGACGCAGTTTAGGATACTTGAGCGCCTCGGCCGCTATGGAAGCAAATGAAACGATGGTAATGTGTGCACCTACACGTTAAATTTAACTTTGTGGTTGCTAGAACTTCTTACGACGCAACGGAAAGGTGCCTATACGCTCTTTTCTATTCATCTTCCCATTTAGAGCACGACTATATAGGTGCTTGTGAGGGCGAGGACACGATTGATGACGCAGTCGTCAGATACTGTCGGACGCCCTACCGAACCTCGCGCGCTCCACTGCGAGCTCTCGCAGTGAAATGCTTGGACCGAACTTACGACCTCGATCGCTTTAGAAGACGAGTGTCTAAAACATCTAAATCACGGGGAAATTTTCGCGCCCAAGTGCAAGTACCAAAATTAACCAAAGGCTACGCGTTCCCGTGTTCACCTTTCATTCCGGCCCGACAGTACCCGGGATTGGGAAATAAACTATCCTCTGCGAGGTGAGCATGTTGTTCAAGCTGCAGAAACATAGAAGACGACGAAAAAACGAGAACAGTAGTCTCACATGGCGGCCAAAACTGTGAAGAGAAATAAGACGTGTAGAAGCATTGATGGAGGGGTGCTATCTATTCAATCCCATGGACCAACACCATAGTATTAGGGGCAAGTATCGAGGCGCTCTGCTGTGGTCACACCAGGTTATTTTTTTATCTCTGGTTTTACCCGCTCCGCCAGCAAAATATGCACGAACCATGGGAACAACGACGCCGTCAAAAAGCACGACTGCTGCAAAATGCAACATGCAAATAGTCTGCGCCTGGTTACGGCCAATCCCCCGTGTGGGTATGTGCCATTTTGTAAGGTAAACAACAACAAAGCAAACCAGCATGTCAGCTTCTGTGTGTGAAAGGGGCGAATAATATTAAAATTTATTTAATCTTTTGAATTAGACGTTTACAAATGGATTGTTGGTTCGCATGTTCCGATTTCTGTTTCTTTATTGCACTGACCTCTTGAAAACGTGAACTGTTTGAACCAGGGTATGATCGGCAGTGGAAACAACGTTGCAGCCAAGGAGCAGCCGAAACTTGAAAGACTGACATCTCATTTGATAAATTTACGCAAATAACTTATCACCGCGACTCTAGTACAACTGCTGAAGCGCGTGAAACGTCAAGAGCACGAAGGGAAGACAGGCAGTTTTGCGTATGCTTTCTGATTTCCAAAAATTGCTGTCTTGACGGCCATAATTCAATGTCTCGCGGCCGAGGAAAACGCGCACTTTTGAAAAAAAAAAGAAGCGCCAAAGCAGCACTACTACAGACGGAAAAAACGCGGTCTGTTGAAAGCAGCGAAAAAGAAATAAACTGATAAATAAAAGTGCAGCCCAAGCCACTGTCTGCTAGCGCACAAGAGCGCCACGCGCAGCGAAGCTTGGGCGTCTACATCTACAGAAGCGTCTTGGTATCGCTTCATCATGAGCATTTCGCACCAGATAAGAGACAGACGGTCGTGTGAAGAAATAAAAAACGTCATGCCGCTACAAAAGCGGCCAGCATGGTCCGCATGCACCGAAGAAGCGGCGCCGGTGCGTCGTCATGCTGCCGCCTGTGCACGTGTCGAAGATCGCATGGGGTTTAATTGAAGCGAGGAAGAGCGGAAGGGGGAAGGGGGGGTAGTGGAAGAAAAGATATGAAAACGCTCGGCCACTGATCGCCGATAACTCTAACGATGCACACGGCGTCTTCGAGAACATTCTGCCAGCGTCAGTAGCGCATGCGCAGCCTGACAGCCAGGCTCAGACGACGCCATTCTGCCTTCCTTTCTGTCAGAGCTGAGGGACGAGCGATGAGGACACGTCGCAGTGCGGTGCTCCTGGCAGTGCGCTCCTTCTTGCCGTGGCTTTGTCCGCGTTGCCAGCTGGTTGCTGTCGTCTTCGTTATTCCCCGGAGGCGCCCCGAAACTGTTAACCCTCATGAACTACCGAGGAGCGCGGTCGAAATTTTCTCCGAGCCAGGCATCCATGGCTACGACGGTGAGTGCGGGGCTAAGCCTCGCGGCGTGGTCGTCCTGTGTTCGTGAAACGAGCTCATGGCTATTCGCGTTTTGTAGTGCGGTGCTCCTTGCCGTGGCTTTGTCCGCGTTGCCAGCTGGTTGCTGTCGCCTTCGCTGTTCCCCGGAGGCGCCCCGAAACTGTTAACCCTCATGAACTACCGAGGAGCGCGGTCGAAATTTTCTTCGAGCCAGGCATCCAGCTACGAAGGTGAGTGCGGGGCTAAGCCTCGCGGCGTGGGCGTCCTGTGTTCGTGAAACGAGCTCTTGGCTATTCGCGTTTTGCAGTGCGCTCCTTCTTGCCGTGGCTTTGTCCGCGTTGCCAGCTGGTTGCTGTCTTCGGTATTCCTCGGAGGCGCCCCGAAACTGTTAACCCTCGTGAACTACCGAGGAGCGCGGTCGAAATTTTCTCCGAGCCAGGCATCCATGGCTACGAAGGTGAGTGCCGGGCTAAGCCTCGCGGCGTGGGCGTCGATCCTGTATACGTGAAGCGAGCTCTTGGCTATTCGCATGTTGCAGTGCGGTGCTCCTTGCCGTGGCTTTGTTCGTGCTGCCAGCTGGTTGCTGTAGTCTTCGCTATTCCCCGGAGGCGCCCCGAAACCGTTACCCGCATGAACTACCGAGGAAAGCGGGTGGAATTTTCGAGCCAGGCATCCAGCTACGAAGGTGAGTGCGGGGTTAAGCCTCGCGGGGAAGGCGTCCTTTGTTCGTGAAATTAAAGCCCCTTCATAATATAAAGATTCGACACTCTCCTCCGCGCGCCGCTTTCCTCCTCGTTCCTCCTCGCGCGCCGGCTCCCAGCGCTGCACACGGCACGCGTTATCGTCCGGGCGCCCGCAGGCCATCCGCAGCATTGAATGCTGACGCGTGTTTTGGGGGTGTCTGGGATTCTCGCTGAGTTAGCAAATCTTCATACATGATGGTAAAAGCATTGGAAACGCTGAAAGTTACTTCGTGGGTAGTTTTGGTTTGTTTATGCCTCTGAATAGGACGTTCTTATGCGAAACATTTTTTTTGTGCATTAGAAGGTTCATAAACTTTCTGTGCCACGAAATTCGATTAAGTGCGTGTATCGAACGTAGGGTTGCCGTTGGCAATAACTATCTGTGTTAGGGTTTGCTCAGTCCGTGCACGCATATAGAGCTTGTATTATGTTTGGCAGGTCTTATAATAAAATAGTCGCGAGTGCAGAGCAAGACGAAGTCGAGATTTGCATCTGAAACATATGACAGTGTCGTATGGGACAGTGCCAGCGGCACCGGCAACCTCTCATCGACCGCAATAATAGGAACTGGCACACATGATCTGCTGAATTTTAATGCGAAATCGTTTTATGTACGAATGTGTGAATGGCGTTGGTTGAGTGCGGTGGTACCATGGCGAGTGTGACGTAATGTATAGGAGAGAAGCATAAGAGCAACACTGATTAACAGTGCATAGGTAATGATGGAATGTGCAGTGACTCATAATTAGTGGCTGTTAATTTAAGTGTAATTGGTGAAGAAAACGGCGAGAACGCCAAAAATGCACTGAATTTAAATGAAATTGCTAGTACTCGAGTTGGAGAAGTCAAAGTTATGGCCCTTAATTAATGAATAAAACGGCAAACGGTGGTACCTAATTACCGACCCCGAATTAGTGAGAAGGAATTAATGACTTAAATTTCCAAAATGCTCCAAATGTAATCAAATGAACAGTACCTGGACTGGTGGTAGTAAAGGACTAAATAGAAACACCTGATTACCGACCAATAATTAGTTATAATTAGTGAACAAAATTACCAGAAATGGTCCAAATGTAGTGAAATAACAGTACTTGAGCTCGACGTAATACTGACCAAACAGTAGTGCATAATTCGTGACCGCTAAATAGTGAATAGTAAGCGACTAACCCAAAATTATCTGAATGTAATCACATTAGCAATACTTGAACTGGAGGTAGTAAACGACTAAATAGTGACAAAAATTTGCCGACCCCTTATTAGTGAAAAGTGACTAATGAATGAGCGGGCATGAACTGCTGGCCACGATGCACTGATGACTGAATTTTGGGAGTGGCCCGGCCCAGCCCAATTTAGGGTGCGACTATCGAACTGGGTGTGGTCCATTATACTTGAGTATCAATTTTGGTCCAATTTTGCCCTAGTCAATTTTCGGCTGACCGGTGCCAAATTCTCGGGATGGCCCGGTCCAAATTTCGGTGCGAGCTTCCATATGGGCGTGTTTTATTTACGTGCATATCAATTATGGTACAGTTTGGCCAAGGCCAATTTTTGGGCGAACCATGCCGAATTTTGGGGGAGGCCCGGGTCACCAAAGTCCAAGTCATGGTCGTGTCATGACTGACCCAGGTTGTCTATCAAGTATATAGGCAAAGTGTCATCACTGTGCTTGGCTAAATGTTGGTGTTCCTATGCAGCTGTTTTACAAGTAAGCAAGACAAGATTTTGCTCAGGGTAGCGGCCTCCGGATTAGTGCTTTTGCACCAAAAATGGACAAATGCTTTCACAACCTGAGTGAAGGCTCCCGGCCCCTGCATAGTAGCAGATATCAACTTTAAGCACCCGCGATCACTTAGCGACTGTCAAGAGTCGGTAACTCAGCCGAAAGCAAACTGCAATCACCACCCACTAATGCATGGCCGCGGTATTCAAAGCAAATGTAGCAATAGAAGTACAACGTGGAATAGCTAGCGCTGATCACTGTACTTCGCGTGAGGGATGCAGGTATCAGAACAAGCTTGAAATAATTCTTCTCTAATGCACTGCTTGGGTTTCAGTAAAGAAACAAAAAAGCCGAACATTTTCAGGAAAGGTGTGCTCAAGCTCATGTATTAAGGTGCATGCTATTCACAGTACAAATCAGAATCTACATTGCTGCTACGCTGTTCGCAGTCGGAACGGAGTCCTTTCTGGGAGTGTTGTGAAGCCACTGCCTCATCCGCAAGCGATTGCACTTTCCTAGCGGGATCATAAAAGCGGCGAAGCTATCATCACGCCTCTTACTGCAGTTAAATGCACAGCAGTGGCATAACGCGAGCACAGAAAACAATGCGTGCTACGTCCGCTGTGCCCAGGCAAGGCGAAAAATGGTGCGTGCCGAAGAGTTCACAAGCGACGCACGTTTCCATGGGCAAATGGCAGGGAGACCAATCGGCGTGAAGCAAAACCCGGCGTGCAGCCAATGCCTGCGGCCCGGCAGTGCAGCAGCGAGGAGGAAGTGAGGAGGTCGCGCGGCAGCGGCTAAGTTCTAAGAGTGGCGGTACTTTCAAATGATCAAGGCAGACTAACTGAAATGTGCCCTTGGTTATTCGCATTTTGCAGTGCGGTGCTTCTTGCCGTGACTTTGCCTGCGTTGCCAGCTGGTTGCAGTCCTCTTCGCTATTTCTCGGAGGCGCCCCGAAACCGTAACTCTCGTGAACTACCGATGAGCGCGGGCGGAATTTTCTTCGAGCCAGGCACCCAGCAACTAAGGTGAGTGTGGGGCTAAGCCTCGCGGCGAGGGCGTTCAGTGTTCGTGAAACGAGCTCTTGGCTATTCGCATTTTGCAGTGCGGTGCTTCTTGCCATGGCTTTGTCCGTGTTGCCAACTGGTTGCTGTCGTCTTCGTCATTCCCCGGAGGTGCACCGAAACTCTTACGCTCGTGAACTACCGAGGGGCGCGGATGGAACTTTCTTCGAGCCAGGCCTCCGGCAACGAAGGTGAGAGCGGGGCTAAGCCTCGCGGCGAGGGCGGCCTGCGTTCGTGAAACGAGCTCTTGGCTATTCGCATCAGAATATTCGCATTTTTGCAACCAGCAGCACTGGCGTGTCCCTCATAGCCTGATGCGCTGAGGGACGTTAAACCTAGAAAACAAAAGGCAGCACTGGATAACAGTGTAGCAAAATTAACACAAGGCTTGTATATATTGGTTTCACGAAGCGCCGCCATCGGGTCTTCTTTCCGTGACGGAAGCGCAACGGGCTAGGATTCGCGGCGCGCACATGTTCCGACTTAGCTGACACTAGGCAGGGTAGCTCAGAATGCCCGCTGTCGTTTGCGTCATGAAATAAGCACCCGTTCCGAATGCCTTTGCGGCCCAGCCACCATGTCGTGTTACAGAAATTTGTCTAATCTCCTCGTGTGATCCGCCGTTCAAAAGGGTACGGCCTTAAAGACATTGTGCGTGGGTGTAAAGGAAGAAATTGGTCTAATCTCATAGTGTGATCCGCCGTTCAAAAAGGGTACTGCCTTAAAGCCATCGCGTGCGCGCGTTTAGAAATTTGTCTAATCTCCTTGTGTGATCCACCGTTCAAATGGGTACGGCCTTAAAGCCATCGCGCGCACGCGTTAAGGAGGAAATTGGTCTAATCTACTGGTGTGATCCGCCATTGAGCCCTTGAGTGCTCTTGAGCTCTTCAACGACATGTGGTTTGTGGCCGTACACGGCGCTCGGAATTCTCGCCAGCCTCGTCCAGCATCTCCGAAGAACGGACGCTGCCTGCGGTCTGTGGCACATCGTGTTTCCGCTGCAGCCAAGGTATCAGTGGTCAACTTTCCTTATCGTATTCTGGCTCCAGTCTGGGCACCCGCCACTGCGGCTCGATTTCTCGGAGAAGCAGCCGCACCCTTCGCTACACGCCTCCCATGGTGAGTATACCAGGTTTATGCTGGCATTTTTTCGCTGCAAGCTGCTTTTTTTTTCAGATTTGCGCGTCTGCTCCAGCAAACCACCGCCATGCATGTCAGCGGGGACGCAGAACCGTTCTACAGCTCGCTTCTGGCCTGTCGACTTGTAAGCGTCGTGCCATTCCTCCCATGCTGCCTGATTGCGACTGCTGTTTTCACCTCCCATAACACCAGAGCCACAATTTAGTATTTCTTTTCGCAGATTCACGGACTTTTCGCTCTGCCTTTCTCCACACGTCATTGGATCTGTTTGGATGCTTTAAGAGTAAGCTTCTGAATTCTGTATGCTTGCATCCTTGTTACAGCTGTTCTTATTTTCAGATTCACAGGCTTTGGCTCTGCCTTTCTCGATCCACACGTCACTCGGATCAGTTTGGACGCTCTAAGAGTAAGCTGCTGAAATCTTTATACCTGCACCCTTGTTACAGTTTTTATTTTCGCAGATTCACGGACTTTGGCACTGCCTTTCTCGATCCACACGTCACTTGGATCTGTTTGGACACTGGAAGAGTAAGCTTCCGAATTCTTATGCTTACACCCTTGCTACAGTTGTTTTTATTTTCGCAGATTCACGCATTTTGGCTTTGCCTTCCTCCACACGTCAAAAATCGGTTTTTGGGGAAAGGAAATGCATGGTGCAGTATCTGTCTCATATATCGTTGGACACCTGAACCGCCGTAAGGAAAAGGATAAAGGAGGGAGTGAAAGAAAGGAAGAATGAGGTGCCGTAGTGGAGGGCTCCGGAATAATTTCGACTACCTGGGGATCTTTAACGTGCACTGTCATCGCACAGCACACGGGCGCCTTAGCGTTTTTCCTCCATAAAAACGCAGCCGCCGCGGCCGGGTTCGAACCCGGGAACTCCGGATCGGTAGTCGAGCGCCCTAACCACTGAGCCACCGCGGCGGGTCCACATGTCACTTGGATCAGTTCGGATGCTCTAAGAGTAATTTTCTAAATTTTTCATGCTTACACCCTTGTTACTGCTGTTTTTATTTCCGCAGATTCACGAACTGTGGTTCTGCCTTTCTTCACCTGCAGGGACGATGCTAGTGCCCATGGATGCTTTCACAATCCGCGCCTGACCTCCATGCTTTCCTCGCAGGTTCCCGTTTAGAAACCACAGGAGTGGGCACACATCGGCTATCCCGTGCTGTCAGCAGGGAGGATACTTTGGCGCCATACCAGCGTCGTGCATCAATCTGCCGCTGCTGTCACAAATAACTGTCCGCAGGCCAGATGCAGCTAGAGTAAGCGGCCGCATCTTATATGCACTTGCATCTATTAGTTTCATTTTTGTCCCGCAAATACGCGGTCTCCGGCTTTGCCGCATACTCCACAGCCACTTCACCGTGCAGTGTGGAGCCTACACCGCGCAAGAAAACAGGCACAAGAGGAAGAGAGCGGGCAGGCCCAGATGATCGGCTGCTGTGGACCTGGGAGACCAGACTTGGGAAGCTGTCTGCCCAGTCTACCACAACCGGGGGCCTGCCGTCTCCTCCTTGCTGTCTTAGATGGCGGGCGCTGTGCTGGGCACTGCCAACTGCTACCAGCTCGGAGATCCTGCCGGCACCGCAGGCTCTTCGTGCTTGCCTTCCAGCTTGCGGGGCCTGCTGCCCATGGATGCTTTCACAATGTATGCACGACCTCCATGCTTTCCTCGCAGGTTCACGTTTAGAAACCACAAGAATGGGCACACATCAGCTATCCCGTGCTGTCAGCAGAGAGCTCCTCCGCCATACACGGGTGACCAGACCTGGGCAGCCATCTCCTTCATAACGCAATCAGACTTGGGAAGTGCCTTAACCTCCGCTGCAGTGGCTCCGCACCCGGCATCCTGACTATCATCGCGAGATCAGGCCTGCGGCAGTGCTTGGCCCCACCACGCCTACATCGGACAGCAGCTACTACCGAGTGAGCCACACATCGGTCGTTTTCCACGCTGTCCACTCCGATCCCTCAATTGCACCTCGCTCCCACTGCTGGACTGACCACCATAGACCGGTGAACTCTCCTCATGTTGACTCATTTGTAGTGTTATGTTTTCCCTCTTCCTAGTGTTCCTATATCTGCCATTTTCATTGCAACCTTTGTTTTTCTTTCGCTATGTGGCTCGGTCTGATACGGTTTACTTGATCCTCTGGGGTTACGCCTCTGAAGAAATCACGAACCTGCCCTTGGGAGTTTTTCCCCTCAACCTGCCACCGCACTGCTCGGTCACTATCTCTTTCTCAAGCGGCTTGTTGGCTTTGCTGGACTGTGACATATGGTCCTTCCACTAAAGGTGGCAGATTCCTTGCTCTTTAGTGGTGATAGAACACCATCGTTCATATATTCTCTTCCAATTGCTTGTCAACATTGACTGACTTTGGCTGCAACAGTTGTCATTGCGAATGTAGTCTGCGTGCTCCTGCCATGACGAGCTGGATAAGATTTTCTTTCAAGTGATGTAGCAACGTGTTCTTTAAGTCAAGGAATGCCATCTGTGGATCACTGTTGCTCTCAAGCGCCTTCTTTGGTGTATGTACCCCTTCTCTTGCCAGAATGTGACCTAGAAATGTCGTCCTTCAGCAGTGGAGTTAGTTTTCTCTGTTGAAATTTGTACTGATCTGCTGACATCTCTGTAGCACGTTCTCAACCTTCTCGTCACGATCACAGTGAGCTTCATGATTGGCTTTTCCAGCACTGAAAACCAACACACGGCACACCGTTCAGGCCATAAAGTGCTGGCTGTAGCATTTTTTTTTGAAAATTTCACTGCTGACCGTGAGTCCGAAGGGAAGGCATAGTCAGTGGTAACATCCCATTGCTGTGTCAGCATGGTAACGAGATTGGACTCATCTAAAAACAGTCAGTGGCCATCACGTAAGTATAGCTTTGAGAAGATTCTTGCTTTTGCGAATTCAGGAAAGATATCATCGAGGATTGTCAGTGGGTGCCATTCACACTCCAATGCATCGCTGAGCATGAGAGTCAATGCAGCTCCTCACTTCTCCGTTCTTCTTCGTTGACAGTTCTGGGTGCAGTTTCGTGCTCACAGGCACATGGAAATCAGTTGCCGTTTTCAAACATAAGGCTGGCTTAGTCACAAGGCGGACACATCTGGGTAGAGCACCTAATGTTGGGGCATCTAATCTGGGTACTTCAAAATGTCGCCTTTTGCGTCGCAAGCACTCGATTCATTGATGTTGGCAACAAGGTTGTTTTCAAATTCAGCTGCCAACAATTCAGCTGTACATCGCCCATTCAGAGGTGTGAGATCATCCCGAACTAAATGGAATCGGGAACATGCTTGTGTCTATCGGCCGCTGTTGGGATCACTATTGCCTTGCCAAGTGCGACAACAATGAAGCCCTTCCACATGCAGAGGGTGGTCGTCGTCTGTTCTATATGTCCTCACATCACAAATTTCTTTGGAATCACATTCACAGCAGCACCGCTGTCAGCCTGGAGTTACTTTTCTTTCGCTTAGGTGCCAAATTGTGAATGAGTTTGTGTTGCAGTCTCCCAATACGAGTACCTCAAGAATGCCTTCATGCTTGATGCCTGCGACAGTTTCGCTGCTTTTGCACACTGCCGCAAAACAGTTCCACTTCTTGCACCTATTATATTTTTGATTCCAGGCAGGACCGGCATTCATTGCACGCTCATGGTTGCCTCATGTACTTTGACTTCTATGCAGCACAGAAGAGGTGACAGCGGCAATTGCCTTTCATTGCATGGACATCTGAGTCTCTGTTCAACATTTCAAAGCTTTCATTCCTGCTTTGTAGATTTGTGCACCAGACACGCACATGACTTTTTCGAACATCAGCAACATGCTTGTGTACATTGGAGACTGTCTCATTCACTCTTGCCTTACGAAGTGGGACAAATCGGAAGCCATTCCACATGTGCAGGTTCGTTTGCTCGCGCTGCCCTGATGTAACAAACCTCTTCGGAATCATATTATTGGCAGAACCACTGTGAACTTGGAATTTCACTTTTTATCCCTTGACATAGAAGGTTGTGAAAGAGTTTGCTTTGCTTGATGCTTCTGACAGCTTTGCACATTGTTGCAAAATTGTTCCACTCATACCATGTTTGATTCCAGGCAATAGATGTTTCTCGCACGCTCACGACTGCTTTCGCAATGCTTGAGTCTCTGCAAGGTTACTTCAAAGTCTTGCGTTCTGCCTTCTCTGTGCCACTGAATCAGTGACAGTGGCGATTGCCTTTCATTACCCCTTCGTTCATTCGTGGACGAGGCATACGCTCACGACTTGCTCCAGCATCAAAATTCCTGCAGCATTGGCCATTATTGCAATCACTCTTGTGTTGTCAAGGAGGACAATGATCAAAGCCCTTCCACATGCGCAGGGTCGTCGTTGTCTGCTCAATCTGTTGTCGCTTCGCAAACTTCAGGAACGCATTCACCGCAGCTATGCTGTCAACTTAAAATTTCACTTCTTTCCATTGATAGGTTGCGAATGAGTGTGCTTTGTCGTCTCACAACACGAGCACAGTTTTTTCTCATGCTCGACATTTGCGACACCTTCAGTGCACTTGCACAGTGTTGCAAAATAGTTCCACTTCTGGCCCTTATTGCATATTTGTTTCGGGGCCCAACGGAAGTTTCTTGCACGCTTGTGATTGTATTATCAGTACCTACAGCTCTCCACTGCTCGCTTCATGGTCTTGTGCTTTGCCTCCACTGCGCCAGTGAACGAGTGACAGCAGCGATTTTCTTTCATCGTGCGAACATATACGGCCACTGTTGAACAGTTCTTTGAACGCTTTGATTTCCTCCTTCAAAGATTCATGCACCAGGTAAACTCTGATGAACTTTTCAAGAATCGGTAACCTGCTTTTGTCCACTCTTACTCATTCTTGTCCTGCCAAGTGGGCCATACATAATTTCACATGCACATACTTGTCACTGTCTTGATAAGATCTGACGTCACAAACTTCTTTCAAATCATTTTCATGGCGCCACCACATCAATGAATTTTGCTTCAGTTTAGATGAAAAGACTGCAAACGAGTTTCCTTTGCTCGATTCCTGTGAAGTGCTATCGCTGCTTTTGTGCACTGTTGCCAAATAGTTCCACTTCTTGCTCTCCTTGTTTCATTCCAGGCAATACAGCAGTTTGTTGCACGCTCATGATTTCCTCCACAGTACCTACAGCTCCGTACTGCTTACTTCACGGTCTTGTTTTGCCTCCTCTGCATCAATGAATGGGTGACGGCGGAGATTGCCTTTCAGTGTGTGAACATCTTCGGCTGCTGCTGAGCATTCTTTCAACGCTTTCATTTGCTACATTGCTGCTCTGACGATTCATGCACCAGGCATCTCTTTGAGCGAGAACATGCTCACGTACATTGGCAGCACCACTATCAACCTAGCATTTCACTTTGCCAACATTGATATGCAAGGCTGCGAAGTTTGCTTTATCCTCCTTCGCCGACAGTTTTATGTTCGCAGTGGTTTTCTTCCTTTTGCACTATTGTCAAATTATTCCGCTGCATGCTCTTATAGCACATTTGTTTCATGGGACCGCCAGCGTTTCTTGCACTTATCAGTGCATCCACAGTACCTACAGCTTTGCATTGTGATTTGCCTTCTCAGCGCCAGTGAATGGGTAACAGCAGCGATTATCTTTGATTGCGTGAACATCTTCGGCCACTGTTGAACATTCCTTCAATGCCTTGATTTGGAACTTTGTAAATTCATGCAGGAGGCATAGTCACTTCCTGTTTGAACATGCTTTGATTTACTCGACATTGCAGACGGATCTACACTGCTGAAAACAGTTCCACTCACCCCTTGATTCCAGGGAATAAAGGCATTTTTCACATGCTTATGACTGCCCCAGTAGCAGCTGCAGCTATGCAATACTTGTTTGATGGTCTTGTTCTTTGCCTCTGCACCACCGAACGGGTGACGCCGGTGATTTGCTTTCATTTGCTGCTTTGTAGCGTCACACACCAGGCCTGCTCTCACGACTCGCTCCAGCATCAACATGCCTGTGTCCATTAGCCAGTGTTGCAATCATTCTTGCATTCCCAAGAGGGACAGGATCCCTTCCACATGATCACTGTTGTTTCTGTCGTCTGCTCGATCTGTCCTTCCGTCGCCAACTTCTTCAGGATCACATTCATGGCAGAACTGCTGTCAGACTGCAGTTCTACTTTTCTTCCGTTGACATGCAAGGTTGTGAATGAGCTTGCTTTGCTTGACGCTTGGGACTGTATCGCTGGTTTTGTACACTGGTGCAAAATAGTTCCACTCATACCTTGTTTGATTGCAGGCAATACAGGTATTCCTTTGACACTCATAACCGCCTCAGCACTACCTGCATCTATGGAATACTTGTCATGGTCTTGTTCGTTGCCTCTGGAACACTGAACAGGTGACGGCGGCGATTTGCTTTTATTTGCCGATGTGTGGTCATGCACCAGGCCTGCTCTCTGAACTCTCTCCAGAATCAACAACATGCCTGTGTCCCTTATCCATTGCTGCAATCATTCCTGCGTTCCCAAGAGGGACAACAATGAATCCCTTCCACATAACCACGGTCGTTGCTGTCGTCTGTTCGATCTGTCCTTCCGTCGCCAACTTCTTGAGGATCACATTCGCGGCAGCACTGCTATCAGACTGCAGTTTGACTTTTCTCCAGTTGACATGCAAGGTTGTGAAAGTTTGCTTCGCTTGACGCTTGGGACTGTATCGCTGGTTTTGTACACTGGTGCAAAATAATTCCACTAATACCATGTTTGATTGCAGGCAATACAGGCATTCCTTTGACTCTCGTGACCGCCTGAGCGCTACTTGCAGCTATGGAACACTTGTTTCATGGCCTTGTTCTTTGCGTCTGCACCACCGAAAGGGTGACGGCAGCGATATGCTTTCATTTCCCGCTGTGTGGTCATGCACCAATCCTGCTCTCGCGAGTCGCTCCAGCATCAACAACATGCCTGTGTCCTTTATCCATTGCTGCAATCATTCCTGCATTCCCAAGAGAGGCAATGCATCCCTTCCACATAATCACTGTCGTTGCTGTCATCTGCTCGATCTGTCCTTCCGTCGCCAACTTCTTCAGGATCACATTCGCGGCAGCACTGCTATCAGACCACAGTTTGACTTTTCTTCTGTTGACATGGAAGGTTGTGAACGAGCTTGCTTTGTTTGATGCTTATGACCGTATCGCTGGTTTTGTACACTGGTGCAAAATAGTTCCACTCATACCATGTTTGATTGCAGGCATTACAGGCATTCCTTTGACGCTCGTGATGCCTCACGCTATTTGCAGCTATGGAATACTTGTTTCATGCCTTGTTCTTTGCGTCTGCAGTACCGAACGGGTGAGGGCAGCGATTTGCTTTCATTTGCAGCTGTGTGGTCATGCACCAACCCTGCTCTCGCGACTCGTTCCAGCGTCAACATGCCTGTGTCCATTTGCCATTGTTTCAATCATTCGTGCATTCCCAAGAGGGACAACAATGAATCGCTTCCACATGCGCACGGATGTTGTCATTAGCTCGATCTGTCCTTATGTCGCCAACTTCTTCAGGATCGCATTCGCGGCAGCACTGCTATCAGACTGCAGTTTGACTTTTTTTCTGTTGACAAGCAAGGTTGTGAACGAGCTTCCTTTGCTTGACGCTTGGGACCGTATCGCCGGTTTTGTACACTGGTGCAAAATTGTTCCACTCATACCATGTCTGATTGCAGGCAATACAGGCATTCCTTTGACGCTCGTGATGCCTCAGCGCTACCTGCAGCTATGCAATACTTGTTTCATGGTCTTGTTCTTTGCGTCTACACCACCGAATGGGTGAAGGCAGCGATTTGCTTTCATTTGCCGCTGTGTGGTCATGCACCCGGCCTGCTCTCGCGACTCGCTTCAGCATCAACAACATGCCTGTATCCCTTATCCATTGCTGCAATCATTCCTGCATTCTCAAGAGGGACAGCAATGAATCACTTCCACATGCTGTCACCTGCTCGATCTGTCCCTTCCGTCACCAACTTCTTCAGGATCACATTCATAGCAGAACTGCTGTCAGACTGCAGTTCTACTTTTCTTCCGTTGACATGCAAGGCAAGTGAATGAGCTTGCTTTGCTTGACGCTTGGGACTGTATCGCTGTTTTTGTACACTGGTGCAAAATAGTTCCACTCATACCTTGTTTGATTGCAGGCAATACAGGTATTCCTTTGACACTCATAACCGCCTCAGCACTACCTGCATCTAAGAATACTTGTCATGGTCTTGTTCGTTGCCTCTGGAACACTGAACAAGTGACGGCGGCGATTTGCTTTTATTTGCCGATGTGTGGTCATGCACCAGGCCTGCTCTCGAGACTCTCTCCAGAATCAACAACATGCCTGTGTCCCTTATCCATTGCTGCAATCATTCCTGTGTTCCCAAGAGGGACAACAATGAATCCCTTCCACATAACCACGGTCGTTGCTGTCATCTGCGCGATCTGTCCTTCCGTCGCCAACTTTTTGAGGATCACATTCGCAGCAGCACTGCTATCAGACTGCAGTTTGACTTTTCTCCAGTTGACATGCAAGGTTGTGCAAGTTAGCTTCGCTTGACGCTTGGGACTGTATCGCTGGTTTTGTACACTGGTGCAAAATAATTCCACTAATACCATGTTTCATTGCAGGCAATACAGGCATTCCTTTGACTCTCGTGACCGCCTGAGCGCTACTTGCAGCTATGGAACACTTGTTTCATGGCCTTGTTCTTTGCGTCTGCACCACCGAACGGGTGACGGCAGCGATATGCTTTTATTTCCCGCTGTGTGGTCATGCACCAATCCTGCTCTCGTGAGTCGCTCCAGCATCAACAACATGCCTGTGTCCTTTATCCATTGCTGCAATCATTCCTGCATTCCCAAGAGAGGCAATGGATCCCTTCCACATAATCACTGTCGTTGCTGTCATCTGCTCGATCTGTCCTTCCGTCGCCAACTTCTTCAGGATCACATTCGCGGCAGCACTGCTATCAGACCACAGTTTGACTTTTCTTCTGTTGACATGGAAGGTTGTGAACGAGCTTGCTTTGTTTGATGCTTATGACCGTATCGCTGGTTTTGTACACTGGTGCAAAATAGTTCCACTCATACCATGTTTGATTGCAGGCATTACAGGCATTCCTTTGACGCTCGTGATGCCTCACGCTATTTGCAGCTATGGAATACTTGTTTCATGCCTTGTTCTTTGCGTCTGCAGTACCGAACGGGTGAGGGCAGCGATTTGCTTTCATTTGCAGCTGTGTGGTCATGCACCAACCCTGCTCTCGCGACTCGTTCCAGCGTCAACATGCCTGTGTCCATTTGCCATTGTTTCAATCATTCGTGCATTCCCAAGAGGGACAACAATGAATCGCTTCCACATGCGCACGGATGTTGTCGTTAGCTCGATCTGTCCTTATGTCGCCAACTTCTTCAGGATCGCATTCGCGGCAGCACTGCTATCAGACTGCAGTTTGACTTTTCTTCTGTTGACATGCAATGTTGTGAACGAGCTTGCTTTGCTTGATGCTTATGACCGTTGCACTGATACCATATATTTTTGCAGGCAATATAGGCGTTCTTTGACGCTCGTGATCGACTGTCTCACCACTACCTGCAGCTATGGAATACTTGTTTCATGGTCTTGTTCTTTGCATCTACGCCACCGAATGGGTGACGGCAGCGATTTTGTTTTCATTTGCTGCTGTGCGGTCATGCACCAGGCCTGCTCTCGCGACTCGCTCCAGCATCAACATGCCTGTGTCCCTTATCCATTGCTGCAATCGTTCCTGCTTTCCAAAGAGAGACAACAATGGATCCCTCCTTCCGTCGCCAACTTCTTATGGATCACATTCATGGGAACACTGCTGTCCGATTGCAGTTTGACCTTTCTTCTGCTGACATGCAAGGTTGTGAACGAGCTTGCTTTACTTGACGCATGGGACCGTATCGCTGGTTTTGTACACTGGTGCAAAATAGTTCCACTCATACCATGTTTGATTGCAGGCAATACAGGCATTCCTTTGACGCTCGTGATGCCTCAGCACTACTTGCAGCTATGGAATACTTGTTTCATGGTCCTGTTCTTTGCGTGTGCACCATCGAATGGGTGACGGCAGCGATTTGCTTTCATTTGCCGCTGTGCGGTCATGCACCAGGCCTGCTCTCGAGACTCGCTCCAGAATCAACATGCCTATGTCCATTAGCCATTGTTGCAATCATTCCTGCGTTCCCAAGAGAGACAACAATGGATCCCTCCTTCCGTCACCAACTTCAGTCGTTGCTGTTTTTTGCTCGATCTGTCCTTCCGTCGCCAACTTCTTATGTATCACATTCACGGGAACACTGCTGTCTGATTGCAGTTTGACTTTTCTTCCGTTGACATGCAAGGTTGTGAAAGAGATTGCTTTGCGCATGCGACCGTATCGCTGGTTTTGTACACTGTTGCAAAAAAGTTGCACTGATACCATATATGATTGCAGGCAATACAGGCGTTCTTTGACGCTCGTGATCGACTGTCTCACCACTACCTGCAGCTATGGAATACTTGTTTCATGGTCTTGTTCTTTGCATCTACGCCACCGAACGGGTGACGGCAGCAATTTTGTTTTCATTTCCCGCTGTGTGGTCATGCAGTAGGCCTGCTCTCGCGACTCGCTCCAGCATCAACATGCCTGTGTTCCTTATCCATTGCTGCAATCATTCCTGCATTCCCAAGAGAGACAAAAATGAATCCCTTCCACATGCGCATGGACGTTGTTGTTGTCTGCTCGATCTGTCCTTCCGTCGTCAACTTCTTCAGGATCACATTCATAGCAGAACTGCTGTCAGACTGCAGTTCTACTTTTCTTCCGTTGACATGCAAGGCAAGTGAATGAGCTTGCTTTGCTTGACGCTTGGGACTGTATCGCTGTTTTTGTACACTGGTGCAAAATAGTTCCACTCATACCTTGTTTGATTGCAGGCAATACAGGTATTCCTTTGACACTCATAACCGCCTCAGCACTACCTGCATCTAAGAATACTTGTCATGGTCTTGTTCGTTGCCTCTGGAACACTGAACAAGTGACGGCGGCGATTTGCTTTTATTTGCCGATGTGTGGTCATGCACCAGGCCTGCTCTCGAGACTCTCTCCAGAATCAACAACATGCCTGTGTCCCTTATCCATTGCTGCAATCATTCCTGTGTTCCCAAGAGGGACAACAATGAATCCCTTCCACATAACCACGGTCGTTGCTGTCATCTGCGCGATCTGTCCTTCCGTCGCCAACTTTTTGAGGATCACATTCGCAGCAGCACTGCTATCAGACTGCAGTTTGACTTTTCTCCAGTTGACATGCAAGGTTGTGCAAGTTAGCTTCGCTTGACGCTTGGGACTGTATCGCTGGTTTTGTACACTGGTGCAAAATAATTCCACTAATACCATGTTTCATTGCAGGCAATACAGGCATTCCTTTGACTCTCGTGACCGCCTGAGCGCTACTTGCAGCTATGGAACACTTGTTTCATGGCCTTGTTCTTTGCGTCTGCACCACCGAACGGGTGACGGCAGCGATATGCTTTTATTTCCCGCTGTGTGGTCATGCACCAATCCTGCTCTCGTGAGTCGCTCCAGCATCAACAACATGCCTGTGTCCTTTATCCATTGCTGCAATCATTCCTGCATTCCCAAGAGAGGCAATGGATCCCTTCCACATAATCACTGTCGTTGCTGTCATCTGCTCGATCTGTCCTTCCGTCGCCAACTTCTTCAGGATCACATTCGCGGCAGCACTGCTATCAGACCACAGTTTGACTTTTCTTCTGTTGACATGGAAGGTTGTGAACGAGCTTGCTTTGTTTGATGCTTATGACCGTATCGCTGGTTTTGTACACTGGTGCAAAATAGTTCCACTCATACCATGTTTGATTGCAGGCATTACAGGCATTCCTTTGACGCTCGTGATGCCTCACGCTATTTGCAGCTATGGAATACTTGTTTCATGCCTTGTTCTTTGCGTCTGCAGTACCGAACGGGTGAGGGCAGCGATTTGCTTTCATTTGCAGCTGTGTGGTCATGCACCAACCCTGCTCTCGCGACTCGTTCCAGCGTCAACATGCCTGTGTCCATTTGCCATTGTTTCAATCATTCGTGCATTCCCAAGAGGGACAACAATGAATCGCTTCCACATGCGCACGGATGTTGTCGTTAGCTCGATCTGTCCTTATGTCGCCAACTTCTTCAGGATCGCATTCGCGGCAGCACTGCTATCAGACTGCAGTTTGACTTTTCTTCTGTTGACATGCAATGTTGTGAACGAGCTTGCTTTGCTTGATGCTTATGACCGTTGCACTGATACCATATATTTTTGCAGGCAATATAGGCGTTCTTTGACGCTCGTGATCGACTGTCTCACCACTACCTGCAGCTATGGAATACTTGTTTCATGGTCTTGTTCTTTGCATCTACGCCACCGAATGGGTGACGGCAGCGATTTTGTTTTCATTTGCTGCTGTGCGGTCATGCACCAGGCCTGCTCTCGCGACTCGCTCCAGCATCAACATGCCTGTGTCCCTTATCCATTGCTGCAATCGTTCCTGCTTTCCAAAGAGAGACAACAATGGATCCCTCCTTCCGTCGCCAACTTCTTATGGATCACATTCATGGGAACACTGCTGTCCGATTGCAGTTTGACCTTTCTTCTGCTGACATGCAAGGTTGTGAACGAGCTTGCTTTGCTTGGCGCATGCGACCGTATCGCTGGCTTTGCACACTGGTCGCAAAATAGTTCGCACTCATACCATGTTTGATTGCAGGCAATACAGGCATTCCTTTGACGCTCGTGATGCCTCAGCACTACTTGCAGCTATGGAATACTTGTTTCATGGTCCTGTCCTTTGCGTCTGCACCACCGAATGGGTGACGGCAGCGATTTGCTTTCATTTGCCGCTGTGCGGTCATGCACCAGGCCTGCTCTCGAGACTCGCTCCAGAATCAACATGCCTATGTCCATTAGCCATTGTTGCAATCATTCCTGCGTTCCCAAGAGAGACAACAATGGATCCCTCCTTCCGTCGCCAACTTCAGTCGTTGCTGTTGTTTGCTCGATCTGTCCTTCCGTCGCCAACTTCTTATGTACCACATTCACGGGAACACTGCTGTCTGATTGCAGTTTGACTTTTCTTCCGTTGACATGCAAGGTTGTGAAAGAGTTTGCTTTGCTTGGCGATGCGACCGTATCGCTGGTTTTGTACACTGTTGCAAAAAAGTTGCACTGATACCATATATGATTGCAGGCAATACAGGCGTTCTTTGACGCTCGTGATCGACTGTCTCACCACTACCTGCAGCTATGGAATACTTGTTTCATGGTCTTGTTCTTTGCATCTACGCCACCGAACGGGTGACGGCAGCGATTTTGCTTTCATTTGCCGCTGTGTGGTCATGCACCAGGCCTGCTCTCGCGACTCGCTCCAGCATCAACATGCCTGTGTTCCTTATCCATTGCTGCAATCATTCCTGCATTCCCAAGAGAGACAAAATGGATCCCTTCCACATGCGCATGGTCGTTGCTGTTGTCTGCTCGATCTGTCCTTCCGTCGCCAACTTCTTCAGGATCACATTCACGGCAGCACTGCTATCAGACTGCAGTTTGACTTTTCTTCTGTTGACATGCAAGGTTGTGAATGAGTTTGCTTCTGCTTGGCGCATGGGACCACATCACTGGTTTTGCACTGTTGCAAAAAAGTTCCACTCTTACCATGTTTGATTGCAGGCAATACAGGCTTTCCTTTGACGCTCGTGACCACCTCAGCGCTACTTGCAGCTATGGAATACTTGTTTCATGCCTGTTCTTTGCGTCTGCACCACCGAACGGGTGACGGCAGCGATTTGCTTTCATTTGCCGCTGTGTGGTCATGCACCAATCCTGCTCTCGCGACTCGCTCCAGCGTCAACAACATGCCTGTGTCCATTTGCCATTGTTTCAATCATTCGTGCATTCCCAAGAGGGACACAATGAATCCCTTCCACATTTCATGGATCGTTGTTGTCATCTGCTCGATCTGTCCTTCCGTCGCCAACTTCTTCAGGATCACATTCGCAGCAGCACTGCTATCAGACTGCAGTTTGACTTTTCTTCTGTTGACATGCAAGGTTGTGAACGAGCTTGCTTTGCTTGATGCTTGGGACCGTATCGCTGGTTTTGTACACTGGTGCAAAATAGTTCCACTCATACCATGTTTGATTGCAGGCAATACAGGCATTCCTTTGACGCTCGTGATGCCTCAGCACTACTTGCAGCTATGGAATACTTGTTTCATAGGTCCTTGTTCTTTGCGTCTGCACCACCGAACGGGTGACGGCAGCGATTTGCTTTCATTTGCCGCTGTGTGGTCATGCACCAGGCCTGCTCTCGCGACTCGCTCCAGCATCAGCAACATGCCTGTGTCCATTAGCCATTGTTGCAATCATTCCTGCATTCCCAAGAGGGACAACAATGAATCCCTTCCACATTCGCACGGTTGTTGTCGTCTGCTCGATCTGTCCTTCAGTCGCCAACTTCTTCAGGATCACATTCACGGCAGACACTGCTGTCAGACTGCACTTTGACTTTTCTTTCGTTGACATGCAAGGTTGTGAAAGAGTTTGCTTTGCTTGGCACATGCGATCGTATCGCTGGTTTGCACACTGTCGCAAAAAATTCGCACTCGTACCATGTTTGATTGCAGGCAATACAGGCGTTCCTTTGATGCTTGTGATGCCTCAGTACTACTTGCAGCTATGGAATACTTGTTTCATGGTCCTGTTCTTTGCGTCTGCACCACCGAACGGGTGACGGCAGCGATTTGCTTTCATTTGCTGCTGTGTGGTCATGCACCAGGCCTGCTCTCGAGACTCGCTCCAGAATCAACATGCCTATGTCCATTAGCCATTGTTGCAATCATTCCTGCGTTCCCAAGAGAGACAACAATGGATCCCTCCTTCCGTCACCAACTTCAGTCGTTGCTGTTGTTTGCTCGATCTGTCCTTCCGTCGCCAACTTCTTATGGATCACATTCACGGGAACACTGCTGTCCGATTGCAGTTTGACTTTTCTTCCGTTGACATGCAAGGTTGTGAAAGAGTTTGCTTTGCTTGGCGCATGGGACCGTATCGCTGGTTTTGCACACTGTTGCAAAAAAGTTCCACTCATACCTATGTTTGATTGCAGGCAATACAGGCGTTCTTTGACGCTCGTGACCATGCCTCAGCGCTACCTGCAGCTATGGAATACTTGTTTCATGGTCTTGTTCTTTGCGTCTACACCACCGAACGGGTGACGGCAGCGATTTGTTTTCATTTGCCGCTGTGTGGTCATGCACCAGGCCTGCTCTCGCGACTCGCTCCAGCATCAACAACATGCCTGTGTCCCTTTATCCATTGCTGCAATCATTCCTGCATTCCCGTGAGAGACAATGGATCCCTTCCACATAATCACGGTCGTTGCTGTCATCTGCTCGATCTGTCCTTCCGTCGCCAACTTCTTAGGATCACATTCGCGGCAGCACTGCTGTCAGACTGCAGTTTGACTTTTCTTCTGTTGACATGCAAGGTTGTGAACGAGCTTGCTTTGCTTGGATGCTTGGGACCGTATCGCTGGTTTTGTACACTGGCTCAAAATAGTTCCACTCATACCATGTTTGATTGCAGGCAATACAGGCGTTCCTTTGACGCTCGTGATGCCTCAGCGCTACTTGCAGCTATGGAATACTTGTTTCATGGTCCTTGTTCTTTGCATCTGCACCACTCGAATGGGTGATGGCAGCGATTTGCTTTCATTTGCCGCTGTGTGTCATGCACCAGTGCCTGCTCTCACGACTCGCTCCAGCTTCAACAACATGCCTGTGTCCTTTAGCCATTGTTTCAATCATTCGTGCATTCCCAAGAGGGACAACAATGAATCCCTTCCACATGCCATGGATCGTTGCTGTCGTCTGCTCGATCTGTCCTTCTGTCGCCAACTTCTTCAGGATCACATTCACGGCAGCACTGCTGTCAGACTGCAGTTTGACTTTTCTTATGTTGACATGCAAGGTTGTGAAGAGTTTGCTTTGCTTGGCGCATGGGACGTATCGCTGGTTTTGCACACTGGTGCAAAAAATTCGCACTCATACCATGTTTGATTGCAGGCAATACAGGCATTCCTTTGACGCTCGTGACCGCCTCAGCACTACTTGCAGCTATGGAATACTTGTTTCATGGTCCTTGTTCTTTGCGTCTGCACCACCGAACAGGGTGACGGCAGCGATTTGCTTTCATTTGCCGCTGTGTAGTCATGCACCAAGCCTGCTCTCTGCGACTCGCTCCAGCATCAACAACATGCCTGTGTCCCTTATCCATTGCTGCAATCATTCCTGCATTCCCAAGAGAGACAACAATGGATCCCTTCCACATAATCACGTCGTTGCTGTCGTCTGCTCGATCTGTCCTTCCGTTGCCAACTTCTTCAGGATCACATTCACGGCAGCACTGCTATCAGATTGCAGTTTGACTTTTCTTCTGTTGACATGCAAGGTTGTGAACGAGTTTGCTTTGCTTGGCGTATGGGACCGTATCGCTGGTTTTGTACACTGGTGCAAAATAGTTCCACTCTTACCATGTTTGATTGCAGGCAATACAGGCATTCCTTTGACGCTCGTGATGCCTCAGCGCTACTTGCAGCTATGGAATACTTGTTTCATGCCTTGTTCTTTGCGTCTGCACCACCGAATGGGTGACGGCAGCGATTTGCTTTCATTTGCCGCTGTGTGTCATGCACCAATCCTGCTCTCACGACTCGCTCCAGCGTCAACAACATGCCTGTGTCCATTTGCCATTGTTTCAATCATTCGTGCATTCCCAAGAGGGACAATGAATCCCTTCCACATGCGCACGGATGTTGTCATCTGCTCGATCTGTCCTTCCGTCGCCAACTTCTTCAGGATCACATTCGCGGCAGCACTGCTATCAGACTGCAGTTTGACTTTTCTTCTGTTGACATGCAAGGTTGTGAACGAGGTTGCTTTGCTTGATGCTGACATGGGATCCGTATCGCTGGTTTTGTACACTGGTGCAAAATAGTTCCACTCATACCATGTTTGATTGCAGGCAATACAGGCATTCCTTTGACGCTCGTGATGCCTCAGCGCTATTTGCAGCTATGGAATACTTGTTTCATGCCTTGTTCTTTGCGTCTGCACCACTGAATGGGTGACGGCAGCGATTTGCTTTCATTTGCCGCTGTGTGTCATGCACCAATCCTGCTCTCACGACTCGCTCCAGCTTTAACAACATGCCTGTGTCCATTTGCCATTGTTTCAATCATTCGTGCATTCCCAAGAGGGACAATGAATCCCTTCCACATGCAGCACGGTGTTGTCGTCTTCTCGATCTGTCCTTATGTCGCCAACTTCTCCAGGATCACATTCACGGCTGCACTGGTGTCGGACTGCGCTTTGACTTTTCTTATTTCGACATGCAAGGTTGTGAACGAGCTTGCTTTGCTTGATGCTTGGGACCGTATCGCTGGTTGTGTACACTTGTGCAAAATAGTTCCACTCATACCATGTTTGATTGCAGGCAATACAGGCGTTCCTTTGACGCTTGTAATGCCTCAGTACTACTTGCAGCTATGGAATACTTGTTTCATGGTCCTGTTCTTTGCGTCTGCACCACCGAACGGGTGACGGCAGTGATTTGCTTTCATTTGCTGCTGTGTAGTCATGCACCAGGCCTGCTCTCGCGACTCGCTCCAGCATCAACATGCCTGTGTCCCTTATCCATTGCTGCAATCATTCCTGCTTTCCCAAGAGGACAACAATGGATCCCTTCCACATAATTCAGTCGTTGCTGTCGTCTGCTCGATCTGTCCTTCCGTCGCCAACTTCTTCATGGATCACATTCACGGGAACACTGCTGTCCGATTGCAGTTTGACTTTTCTTCTGTTGACATGCAAGGTTGTGAAAGAGTTTGCTTGGCTTGACGCTTGGGACCGCATCACTGGTTTTGTACACTGGTGCAAAATAGTTCCACTCATACCATGTTTGATTGCAGGCAATACACACGTTCCTTTGACGCTCATGATGCCTCAGCGCTACTTGCAGCTATGGAATACTTGTTTCATGCCTTCTTTGCGTCTGCACCACCGAACGGGTGACGGCAGCGATTTGCTTTCATTTGCCACTGTGTGTCATGCACCATGCCTGCTCTCACGACTCGCTGCAGTATCAACAACATGCCTGTGTCCCTTATCCATTGCTGCAATCATTCCTGCATTCCCAAGAGGAACAACAATGAATCACTTCCATATGCGCACGGATGTTGTTGTCGTCTGCTTGATCTGTCCTTCCGTCGCCAACTTCTTCAGGATCATTCACGGCAGCCCTGCTGTCAGACTGCAGTTTGTCTTTTCTTCCGTTGACATGCTAGGTTGTGAATGAGTTTGCTTTGCTTGGCGAATGGGACCGTATCGCTGGTTTTGCACACTTGTAAAATAGTTCCACTCATACCATGTTTGATTGCAGGCAATACAGGCGTTCCTTTGACGCTCGTGACCGCCTTTGCACTACCTGCAGCTATGGAATACTTGTTTCATGGTCTTGTTCTTTGCGTCTACACCACCGGATGGGTGACGGCAGCGATTTGCTTTCATTTGCCGCTGTGTGGTCATGCACGAGGCCTGCTCTCGCGACTCGCTCCAGCATCACCAACATGCCTGTGTCCCTTATCCATTGCTGCAATCATTCCTGTGTTCCCAAGAGGGACAACAATGGATCCCTTCCACATAATCATGGTCGTTGCTGTTATCTGCTCGATCTGTCCTTCCGTCGCCAACTTCTTCAGGATCACATTCACGGCAGCACTGCTGTCAGACTGCAGTGTGACTTTTCTTCTGTCGACATGCAAGGTTGTGAAAGAGTTTGCTTTGCTTGGCACATGCGATCGTATCGCTGCTTTGCACACTGCTGCAAAAAATTCGCACTCATACCATGTTTGATTGCAGGCTATACAGGCGTTCCTTTGACGCTTGTGATACCTCAGTACTACTTGCAGCTATGGAATACTTGTTTCATGGTCCTGTTCCACATGTGCACAGACGTCTGCTCAATCTGTCCTTCTGTCGCCAACTTCAGTCGTTGCTGTTTGCTCGATCTGTCCTTCCTTCGCCAACTTCTTATGGATCACATTCACTATTTTTCATTTGCCGCTGTGTAGTCATGCACCATGCCTGCTCTCACGACTCGCTCGCAGTATCAACATCGTGCCTGTGTCCATTAGCCATTGTTTCAATCATTCTTGCGTTTCCAAGACGGACAATGGATCCCTTCCACGTGCGCATGGTCGCTGTTGCTGTGCTGTATAATCTGTCTTTCCATAGCTAACTTCTTCAGGATCACATTCAAGGCAGCACTGCTGTCACACTGCAGTTTGACTTTTCTTCCTTTGACATGCAAGGTTGTGAACGAGTTTGATTGACGCTTGGGACCGTATCGCTGGTCTTGCACACTGTTGAAAAATAGTTATTCATACGATCTTTGATTCAAGGCAGTACAGACATTTCTAGCCTGCTCATGACTTCCTGAGCAGTACCAGTAGCTATGCAGTGCTTGTTTCATTGTCTTGTTCTTTGCCTTTGCACCACTGAATGGGTGATGGTGGCGATTCACTTTCATTCTCCAGCATCGACATGCTTGTGTCCATTGCCCATTGTTGCCTGCACTCTTGCTAAGTGGAACAACGAAGCCATTCCACATGGAGAGCCGCCTCGGTGGCTGAGTGGTTATGGCGCTCGGCTGCTGGCCCGAACGACGCGGGTTCAATCCCGGCTGCGGCGGTCGTATTTCGATGAAGGTGAAATTCTAGAGGCCCGTGTACTGTGCGATGTCAGTGCATGTTAAAGAACCCCAGGTGGTCGAAACATCCGGAGCCCTTCACTACGGCGTCTCTCATAGCCTGAGTCGCTTTGGGACGTTAAACCCCCATAAACCATCCAAACCGTTCCACATGGGCAGGGTCATTGTAGTCTGCTTGGTCCGTGCTATCGTAAGAATCTTTTACGGGATCGATTTAACGGTAGCACTGCTGTCAACTTGGAATCTATTTTGTTTTTTTCAATTGACATGCAAGGTTGTGTGAGCCTGCTCTGCAGTCTTGCACCACGAGTACCTCATGAGTTGTAGTCACACTCGACACTTGCGAGGATTTCGCTGCTTTTGAACACTGTTGAGAAATAGTTCCGCTTCTTGCACTTTTTACATGGTGGGGGTTATAGAGGTGTTTCTCGAGCACTCATTACTTCCGTCGCAGTACCTACAGGTCTGCACTGCTTGCGTCATTGTCTTGTGCTTTCTCTTTTGTGCGTCTGTGAACAGGTGATGGTTTCAGTTGCTTTCATCACGTGAACGTCTTTGGGCGCTGTTGAACATTATTTGAATTCCATCATTTGCTGCTTTGTAGATGCAAGTGCTAGGCACTCTCACAAATTTTGAGTGTCGGTTCTTCAAACTTCAAAATGTTGGTGCTCACTCATTTGTTCTTAATATGATCAGGTCCCGGATCATCTCCCTTTATTTTTTGGTGCAATGTTGCAGTCTAATTTTGAGCTTCAGATAAGTCAAGTGCACATGGAACCTTTTGTCTTGGTGTTGTACTCTCCCTACATTTTTCGCACAAAAAATACTTGTACACTTGCTTCGGCATAAAGTGTGCGTCTGACAGCTTCAAGAAGCAGTCGTAGTCAAATTCGTAATGTGCATTTGCAATCGTTGGCTCTCCAAGTTGAATGTGCTATAGACATCTTGAAGGTTTTGCTTTCCGACCATTAAAAGATGAACTTTCATTTCCGAAAATGAGCGAGCAGCATCCATTGTCTCGCGGAATGCTTGTTTGACGGTGTTCCATTGTTCAGGAGCGTTCCTGTAGTTTTCGAACTTCGGTGGCGGCGATGTCTGCCCCTTTGGTCGTTTGCTAGTTGAGGTAGGCATTGGCTTTGACTTCCGACTCCATCTTTCAAATAAGTATTGTTTGCACTGGTAACTCTCTCATTATCAGATAGGGTTACACGAGCTGGCCCTCTTGCTACCTGCATAGGCTCCATGCCTGAAGAGTGCCCGAGGCCCGCTTGCACTGGCAGGAAAGAGCGAAACCAAGGTCACCGCTAGGATGGTGGCGCCGGGAGAAGCATATTTGGACTATACTCCCAGCACCAGCGGCCTCTATCTACCACATCGGTCTTCCAAGCATCGTGAAGTGGACTCTGAAAAATATGTTCCTCTGCCTTTCTACCGCGGTTGCCTTCTAAGAAAACATCACAACCTAAACTCTGCCAATAAATGCATACACCCAATCTCCCCTGCTTAGAGTTTTCCTGTCGCCACTTCTCTGCCCACTGGCGTTAGCCAGTTCGAGCCAGACGTGGCTGACAAAACGGGTCACAGTTTTGCAGAGCAGCCGGAATAGTAAAATGCTTTCATACTGCTGAATTTTCGTTCGAATGAAATTAGCCATCAGTGAGGAGTGCACCCTACTTTCTACACAAGGTGGCTAAAGCGTCGAAGAGGCAGTTGCGAGCGATCACGATTTACCGAATGATAAGGTCCTATCTAGTGGACTTACAGCTGGTGCAAAACTCTCAGAAATATGCTAGCACAGTGCCACTTTCTGGACAGAATAGTTTAGGGATGCCAAACAGTTCACTCTACAACCGGCAGTGTGTGTGGTGGGAACGAAATGCACTTGGATGTGAACATGGCTACTTCCCTAGTTTTACCTACTTGCACCGACACACAATATACAGAGCCTTTGCTCTTTCACGTAACCATCGTGTAGCTTGAAACGTGTGTAAAAAACTGGAGGGGCATTTAAGGTTAATCTAAAGGGTATGACGCGATAGAGTGGGCTTTGTGTGGCCCAGGTTGCTCTTTTAAAGATCAAAAATAAAGTAAATGAAAATTTATCTTACAACCTGCCCACTGTGGCAGGTGTGATGCTGCAAAGTCACGTGGCATAGGTGGTCCACCTGCCTCCTAGGTTGCTCTGAGAACCACCTGTCGGAGTCATGCTCGTGATTTTTCGCTTGCAATGTTGACACCGGATTTTCTGCATAACAGGACTTTCAACGCTATCGTGTCAAAACTGCAAACTGCTAACAAGTCCTTGGAAGCCGACTGAGACAGCCGAATAAGTCACTTAGCCCTACTTCGGGGCTCCATAAGCACAATTACGGTAAGCATGCATACACCTCTGAGCCTTTGTATTGAGAACCGCTCCTTCACGGCTTATCTACCCAGGCAGCCATGTCATGCACAAAGCAGTGGAAACTTTCCACACGCTCCAACTGCTGCACAGCTGGCACCCGCCATCCCCTAGACTCTGTGTCTATTGTCATACCTCGCTCTCATTGGTTGACTGCGGTGTGAGGTCGAGATCTCTGCCGTCCTGAATTAGTGTGACAATGCGCGCAGCTTTTCTTCTAAACGTCAGCGCTATGAGTCGCGTTAAAAAAGCAAAGCAACAATACATTCCTTGGTAGGCAGCCTCGGGGTGCTTAGCCGTTATCGATGAGGACTTTCCTTCGTCTGGAAAAAGCACTCGTATATCATCCTGACTACGCCAACTGCAGGACAAAGGCCTCTTATCCTTTCAATTGGTTTAAATAGGGCCTTCAGTCTGATTAGGAAGCCTCGCTGAGCGGCAGGAAGCTGTCATGTGGGAAGGGTGTTAGGATGGGGAGTATGAACTTGGAAATCTTGTCCAGGCAGTGTGGCTGCTAACAAGGATTAACCAGTTGACCTGCAATACTGTCAGTGTGTTGAGGTGTGGCTCAACAAATAATGGCCTTCGCGTGCATTTCGAACGTCATGCGTTTTGGCGTGCGCGCTGCAACACCCACCAGCTGACGTCACTCCGTGACGCACGTGCCATCTTTCTTTTCCCACTTGCACTGCTGTGCTTGCTGCCATCTGTGGCTCCAGAGCAGAGAGGCCAGTTAAGGTGACGAGACATGTGCGACATGGAGTGACATGAAGTAGTGGGCGCCGCAGCGCACTCGCCAAGAACGTGCGATGCTCGAAACGCACACAAAAGCCAATATTTGTTGAACAACACCAAAAATTGCCTTTTTGAGGCCCTAAAAGATCTATGCCTATTACTAAAGATCAGCTACAGATTTTCAATAGCAGCCTGGTGCCTATTTGTAACAGTTAAGAAATTAACTACTAGAAATAGTTACCCAGATTATGAGCTACCAGGATCTACCTGTTTTCCAATGTGCACCAACACTGGCTTAACAATGCCGTAGATGTCATCTCTATACCTCAAAAAGACTACTTTTAAAAATTATGGTTCACATTCACAGAAACACCCTGTTAACCAGAACAGTTGTAGAAATCGTAGCACTTCATCAGAAAGGTCAAAAGAAGCCAAACGCTCAATACAAACTTGTCCAAAAAGCCAGAGCCTTGCTTCTATTCTGTTTAGAATTAAAGTTACTGTAACTTTCAAATACTATGTCTTTCATAAGAATTTTGCACATTATCAACAGGATAGACTCAAGAACCAAATGCAAGTGATTATTCATTGCACACCTCTAATCAGCTCGGTTGCTACTGAACTCCCCACCTGGCTGACCCAATCATTAGGTCTTTCTTCTAGCACTTGCCAAGCCATTACACTATGTTAACAATGTCCTTTCCAATCTCACCCAACTATGTAAGCACTATAGACTAGACTTCTAGTTCCAACCTTACACGGTCAAAGAAGAGCTGGCTGCTATACTTCATCTCGCAAGTTGTTTGCTGCACTGTGAAAGGTAGAGCTTTTTTGTCACATCAGGGCCAAGGAAGACAACAAATAGTCCCTCAATGAGCAGCGCAGTGATTATTTTTCAAACAATTGCAGTCTAGCCCACTTATGGAGGCCACAGTTATATACACACTCACTTATCACAAACGAGGGCAGCGCTACCGTCAAGATATGTATTAGGGTAATTGCATTGCATCTCAGATACAAGAAACACCTGCGGCTCACAACATGGTTACTGTGAACGAGGAGGCGCTGCAAACACGGTCCTGCAGTCAAAGACCATCGCTTCTTGCAGGAACAGAGAGCGATGAGCATCTCCAAGCCACTATATCACCCCCTTCTCCCCTTCCGATGGAAACAGTGCGGTGACCCCCCCAAAAAGGCAAAAACAGTAAAAATAAATAAGCAATATGAAACCTATGGAATGCCAACAAAACTTTTTACCAAATACAGCCGCCAAAAACGCATGCCCTAAAAGGTGACCCCTAGCGCTGGTGGAAAGTGCAACAAGCTTCGCATTGGTGACTTTCTGTGCACGAGAATTAACGGGAGCGGCAGGTGGTCACTATTTGTCATTAGGAAGGCTTGCAAGGCACAGGGCTTTGCAAGCTGCGTTCTCGTGCTCTATATGCAGGACACAAAGGCCTGAATGATCCTCAACATTTTTTTGTTATTCGACCAGTGTTGGGCATAAGTTTAGAGGGGGCATGGGGATGACAGGCGATACAGAGTGGCTTGCTGAGTTCAACCATGACACAGCGAAAAATAAAAAAAAACAGGCAGGTCCTTCTCGCTCACAAACCACGCGGCGCACCATGGCACACCTTCCCTCACTGCAGTGACCACACTCTGCCACCAAATGCGATGAGCAAAGCCAGCCACTTGACATGGGCATAACACGTCCTCAATGTGTCCTGTTTGTGGTGCATCACCAGAGCATACTGCTAGCAACTGACCAACCAGGAGCAGCGACATCCCAGTTCGAATTTATCTCCTCCCCAGCGTGGAATGGTAGGTCCCGTGGATGGAACTGTGAAGTTATCAAGAATTGCTTTCACAAAGCAGCGTTTATGGGCCCAGGAATGATGGAAGACGCTGTTGAACACCATGTGAGTTTGTGGAAAGGCGTCGTTGATGTGCAGCTGGCCCAGCCTGATGTTGCCTGGGATGACTTTGTTGTGCGGATGATGATGCCGACATCGAATAGCCATACACTGACAAAAATAATAGTACATGAAAGCACAAGGGCTTTTGCACTGCTGGGAATCTGATGAGGACGACCTACCATCTGCTATCGTGAGCACTTCCATCGTGATAAATTATATCACATCCCTAAACAAGCTTGGTGCTTTTACATGCCCCAAAATCGCATACAGTAGGTGTTCTTGCATTTCATAGCACTGACATAACCATTAAGGCTAGAAATTGTATCCATCATAATGTATTAATTGGCAACGCCATGAACCAGCACATAGGTCAAACATCAAAGTAAACTGTGATAAATGCAATACAGCTCAATTTGGCTGCACTTGCTGTGCTAGTTAAAGGGAAGCTGGAATGTTTTTTTTTAGAATTTGTGATTATTCAAGAATTCCAATCTCGGAAGCTTCTAGGTAACGCATGCACAGTATTCTCTACACTAGCATTTAAAATGGTGACGTAGTCGTCGATCAAAACCGAGACGATGTTCAGGCTTCTCCTCACTGCGTTCGGGAAGTGAGGGGAAACTCGTAGTGGGACGCCATTATTGCCGAAATTTCAGATGTCCGCTGCCTTCGTCTGCATGCTGCTGTGCGTCATCTGATGCCGCCAAACAATGCTTCGTGAGCCTCACTTTCGATGGTGTTGGTTCTCTTCCATGAAACAGCCGTTTTTTCTCTGGAAGCGTTGTGCCGTCGTACATAACATTACCGGGGCCCCTGCCCGTCGCTGTGCACTGCTAACGCGAAGGCAACAGCGGCAAGCGACGAGCGACGCCGTTGTGCGAAGCATTTTTGCCGTGCCGCTTCTCTCGATCGTCGCTCGGATCTGCACCAACAGAAAATTTTGCGCGTTGCCCAGAAGTCCTCTTCGTGATTAGCCAATCAGACCCCCACACAGCCGTTTCCGGTTTGTCCATGGTTTGTCACTGTTTGTCAAATAGCCAACATAGCTTCTCCGAGATCGCCTCAACAATCGCGTCGTCTTGGTCATCGTCGCCGTCGAGAAAATATTTGCTTTGCTGTAGCTGTGAGGCAGACCCACGTCGGTTAAATAATGAGAACAGTATAGTTGTCGGTTACGTGGGGCTAACAACATTTAGAGCGGGCTATACGAGCGGACGTACTTTAGGGAGAGATGAGTGTCGATCCACAGTGCCGCTGCGCAACTGTATATACGTGCAGAAACACTCGCAGCGCGTATTCTTACTTGCATATCCTCCCGAGACCCAGGGTGAATTTAGGATCGTGAATTTTGGTGAAACATTTGAAAATGCCCTTTCTGAGTGCATTGCTAGAAAGTGTCACGCAGTTTTGCGGTATCATGAATTCTTTGGGCGTGGCATAATGTCTACCATATTAGACATCAGGTCTCAAGGCCTTTGTGTACCTATATTGCAGGAGAAGCAAGTGAAATTGTTGTATAAAGAAAGAAGACAAATTAAAATAACTGCATAAAAATATTTATTGGCATCATCGCATGAACTTTTCAAGAGAAATACAGCTGTTTATTTTCAAAATACATTGCACATCAGTATTGCAAAAACCTTCCTTGTTTCACATATCTTCGTCCAAAGTTTTTGCCATTTCTGTTAGTACAAAAATTTCAGAATAATTTAAGAAAATAAACATAAAAATTAACTGCAGCACAAAATTGCTCTAAAGTAGGATACAATTTAAAAAAGCAGCACTTAACACGGGGCCACAGTCTGCGGCGTATTGTATTACTCCGCCACCCACTCACAAAATTAAACGAAATCAGCTTTTAAATGTTTGACCCTATTAAACAAGCCAGGTGTCAAATTTTTGGAGCTTATAACTTTTTCTCGTGATTAGATTCTTGTTTAGGCAACAAGAGAAGTTTTAACAACGGACTATTTTTTTGTCGTGAAGGAATTCTGTGCGCCGGTCCTGAATGTGGGCGGAGCTACACTGCAGACTTAAGTTGTATCCGACTATAGCAAAATGCCAGTGCTTTGAGTGTGCTTCCTCAAAGCGGCGTCTGTCTTTGGTGATGCAAAAAAATATTTGGCATTTTGTACAGTAGAATTTTGTTTTCTTTGAACCTCCTTCTCGGAGCAGCATGGGGGATGTCAGCCAGCCTTGGCATGTGGCCCAGTGTTTTTGTTCTAGCCTCACTTGGAGGCAGGGGAGGCCGCTTTTCTGCGACACACCAGAGAGTGTCATCATCACTGCTTGGTTCGCTGCACTGGCTGACAAGAACCTCAGCTACCGACATCCGAAACTCTAAGAACTTTAAGATGTCTTTTTGCTTCTTCTGTAAGCTGCGCATGTCTTGCATGTACAGAATCCATGTGTTACACAATGCCATGTCAAACAGGTGCAAAATACAGCGTATGGTCCACTTCTTAACACGTGCCTTCATGCGGTAGAAGCTTAACATGCAATCGGCTATGTCAACTCCCCCCATGCTAACATTGCATGCCTGCACAATGTGGGGCCTCGAGACAACTATGTGCTTTTTTTCTTTGGCGCACCACCGCCGACAAGTATCTTCTGATTCTTTTCCGTGCAATGATGACATGAGTGTCACTGGTTTGTTGTCATACCATCTGACAATGAACTGTTTGTCATCTGTCCGCACTCGTATCTCTGATGTGCCTCGACCTTGCACTTTAATCTGTGATCCAGATGAAAGCTTGATGCTCTTTGGCACATGGTTATTCATAACTGTACCAGTTCCTGCAATCTCCTTTTCGGCCAGCTTGTCTAGTAGCCCCGGGGAAGTAAAATACCTGTCGAAAAAGAGCTTTGTCCCTTTGGTCAGGCTTTGCGTCAGCCCCAACACGGCAGATTCACCAATGCCAGAGCTCCCTGGATACAGAAGCGACTTTTTCCATTGATATATCTCGAAATTGAGAATTAGGCCGGATGGGCTGGCTAAAACAAAGTTCTTTGACACTTCTGGGTTGGGTTCTCTAGCAACAAAATGTGAGTTGGGTACGCCCACTGAAAGGAATCATCTGCTCGCCAATACTGAGTTCTTCACAGGGAAGACGATGACAACACTTCAGCACCTCCACAACTAGTGGCCGTATCCTCCATAACCTGTCCTGTGCTTTTACTTCACCATCTACCTGGAGGGCATTCACAACTTTTAGTCTCGACCTTAGTGTGAAATAACGCTCCCTTGTCATGTTCTTTGCCACTAAAGGCATTCTCGTTCGTTTCGCCCAATACATTCTGATCTGAGGGTAGCCTAGACAGGACATTGTGATTGAAATAGCAAAAAATGTTTTCAGCTCGCTGTGTGTTGTGCCGAGGCTTTTTTCTGTCTCGGCCACATGAGCAGTGTTTATAGCTGTTGATATCATTTCCCACACTTCATCCGAAATGTATTGCTGCAAGTACTCGAACGGTTTCCAAAAGACTCGCTCCCCAACGTTGTCAGAGGCGACGCTGAAGTCTGGCATCCATGTCTGGGGCGATCTGGAAGTGTATTATTTTACTACTACAGCAAAATCGCCCCAAAAATATTACAAGCTACAACCATAGACGATGCTCCTAACGAGCTCAGAAAATGTGTTTCATGAACCTAAGCTAAGGAAAGATTCGGTTTGAAAACTACCTTCGAGTCTTTAGGCCTGGCATAGTGAGCCTCACCTGTCACTCATTTTCCAAAGCACAGCCCTCTTTAAAGGGGCAGCCACAGTCGGCACAGGTCCTCAGGTCTTGCTGTCCTCATTCGGCTCAATATCTTCTAGATGAGATGAAACAACAACGTTCTCTGGAGCCTCATCACTGTCGGACAGGTCCAGATGGGACGATCGCCCAGCCGCAATTCTTTCAAGGATTCGCTCCGCAGTTGAATCACTGACGTGTGGTCAATTTCCTGTAACATGTGCAGTCATGGCGCCTTGATGAGAAGAAAAGGAGACAGCAACAGACAGGCATAGGGAGAAGAGAATGAAAACACGCCAGAAGAAACGAACGGGCAAAAGAATGTGGGCTCGGTCCCGTTGTCCAACATATTGGACATCACAATCTCATGCACCTGCACAAACCACTGATGCAGTTCTAGTCCTGTGTCTGTAACCAGCACATCCTTGGTGCATTAAGGCAGAACATCCGCGAGTGAAAACTGAAATAAACCGCCGTACAAATAGCGAAACTGCACTTGTACGCACGCTCCTGTAAAACGCTGCTAAGGTGGCTAGATTGGAAAGGTGTGAAGAGCGCGGCGCTTTGCGTCGGCCGAGCGTGACCCCTCTGCGCACCGATGCCGCCAGGAGGAATGTGGCGCTGCTAGTAGCGGCGCGGTAAGCTCAGCCGCGTCGGCCTTGCGCACCCCGTAGCAGTTAAGCCCGTTTCACATGCAAGCGAAAATGCCAGCGAATCCTGTCGCAGCGACGGAAAAACCTGTTTCGACCCGTCGCGGCGGCTCAGCGGGCCGGAGCGACGGGGTTCCAACAAGTTGGAAATTTTCGCAGCGACAGAGCGATAGCTCCGCCCTCTGACCAATGACTGCACGGCAGAAAAGCCACGTGACAAGAAGAGGATTCGTGCGGGAAAGACGACAATGTTTGTTTGCTACACGCGCTTCCGACACCACGACAACATGTCGCGTGGACTGTTCAATGAGGTGCTGATCATCGAAGTATCCAAGCACCCACTTCTATGGGATGTTAAAGATAACTTCCGCAATAAGTCGACCAAGGAGTCCCTTTGGGAAGAAGTGAGGGACGCAATTCGAGCAATTGACGACACCGGTAAGTGAAAGCACCCTTTGTGGCGAGCTCGAAGATTATCAGCCATATTTTTTCATTGTGTAGCCAACAAATTTTCCTCGTCACACTGGCAGGATTCTGCAGCGTGTCAAAAACTGTCTTATGTCCCCGCGCATTCCTGCGTACTGCTCGGTGTTTATTTTTCGGTGCGCCAGCTATTGTGCGTAGATGAGCTGTATGAAAATTGTCGGCATCACGCAGCCGTGAGCAAATGTTTTTGGTTCTTAAGACACGCTAGCTGCATCATTTTGTACCCTTCACTTCAATCGTGAAATGCACGACGTGCACGTTTTCATGTTCTCAGCTACGTTTGTAAATGCGGGAGGCGACCTTTCTCAGGCGTGGAGTTAATCCGGGCGCTGAGAGCCTAGTAAAATCGTCTCTTGCGTGTATGTAGAGCGAGCGCTCCGTCCCGCGGCACTGCCCGCTCATCGTAGTCTTGTACGTAGCATTAATCTGCAGCTTCTGAACCGCGCAAAATCATCTCGTGCGTGTCCGCAAAATAAATCATTCATCTTGTGTGTGCCTCAGTTCAGTCATGCATGCATGCATAATCAGTAAAACTGCCTTTTAGAAGAAAAAAAAAAAAAACTCGTGCTTCCGTACTGAATCGTGTGTTGTAAACATTTTCTGCAATATTCTTGTGTGCTAACAGATGAGAATTTGTACATGTTCATGCTAAACTTTGGGCCACATGTCTGCCATTGTTTCCTAATTTGCTCTATACTGCTCCATATTTCAGTAACAGTTGAGGAGATTATTGCTCGGTGGAAAAATCTAAAAGATACGTACAGGCGAAAAACTAAAGACGAAAAAGATGGGAAGAAGAGTGGGTCAGGAGCCACTGCAAAGACGGCCTGGCCACATTTAAAGCAGATGGAGTTCCTGAGGGAAGGGACTCCATGGAAACGAGACGGTAAGCAATGATACTAATGATGAATTGAATGTGTAAGTGACAGCAATTAACAGCCTGTACATTCTACTCAGGAGCTTCTGCAACCTCGACGCAGTGAGCCACGTGCAGTTGGCCAGCGCAGCAGCCGAGACGAGCCACGCCAGCTGCAGCCCAGCATCGCCAGGCTCGAAAGAAGTAGAAGCATCGCCAAATGAATTTGAATGCATGTATAGTGTCCCAGGGCTTCCTGATGAACCAGGACCATCCTGTATGGCAGCAACTTCACCAGAGGTTCTCCCACATAGGGGAAACAAGCGACAGAAGAAAAGGCGGCAGGAAGTGGAGGCTGCTGACAGGGACATTCAGGCCGTGCGAAGTGCAATTGCAGCGCACAGGCCAATGGTTACACCGCACGTACGGACTTAAAAAAAGATATTACCATCAAGATAAGAAGTAGTTGATATTTAAAAAAGAAGAGTTCTTTATTTCTTAACAAAATTTGAGTAATCGTGGCAAAATAATGCATAAACATTGTCCATGTTGACGTTTGCAAACCACCGAAACCAACCGCGAGCTCGTATTCTTTGCCAGCACTGAGATTCGCAGCGGCAGTAAACGCTGTGGAGCGACGCATGTGAAACGGAACCCTGCGAAAAGCATCGCTGCGCCGTGCCGCTGGTCGCTGAGTTCGCTCAATCGCTTGCATGTGAACCGCCCTTTAGTCAGTTCAGTTCGTTTCGTCGCCTGTATTGGAGTGTCTGTAGCAGCGTTTTCTCATTCGAGGGCGACATGCCTTCAACAACAAAAAAGAAGACGGAGCGTTGGTGCTTTGCGCCTGGGTGTGACACGGGATACAGAAAAAAATAAAAAAAACTTTCTGTTCCGTGCCCCTGTCTGCCAGGGAATGTTTGCCAAGTGGTCTCGAGCGATCCCAAGTGACAAGGCCGTCAGTATCATTTTACAGTCTTGTCACCATCCTTGAAAACGAACTTGCACATGCGTTCAGCCGAACGCGCTTTCATGAGGCTGGGAAGAGGTATTCTAGTCAATTAGTGATACGTGCCAAAAATTAGTCGTTTTTAGCATTCTGTTGCGCTGACAGCATCAGTTGTACGTTTGTATTGCCTCACAAGGTTTTTTTCCCTTAAGGGTATAAATCAGGAGGATAGTGAGAAGAAACAGAAACCACTGAAGCTTTATGTGTTGTAGATCAAATTCTGAAAAAAATTTTCCCTTGTAAATAAACGATTTCATGGCCAGATGTGCTGCTTCATTGCTTACATGAGCGTCAAGATATGGCATACATGCTACAGGTTCGCAAGCGGCAACAAAAACCGATTTGTGCGTTGGGGCGCCTTCATCCTACCCGCCGCGGTGGCTACTAATGGTTATGGCGCTCGGCTACTGATCCGGAGTACCCGCGGGTTCGAACCCGACCGCGGCGGCCGCGTTTCGATGGAGTAATAATAATTGGTTTTGGGGGGAAAGGAAACGGCGCAGCATCTGTCTCATATATCTTTGGACACCTGAACCGCGCCGTCAAGGAAGGGAGAAAGGAGGGAGTGAAAGAAGAAAGGAAGAAGAAATGCCGTAGTGGAGGGCTCCGGAACAATTTCGACCACCTGGGGATCTTTAACGTGCACTGAAATCGCACAGCACACGGGCGCCTTAGCGTTTTTCCTCCATAAAAACGCAGCCGCCGCGGTCGGGTTCGAACCCGGGAACTCCGGATCAGTAGTCGGGTGCCATAACCACTGAGCCACCGCGGCGGGTTAGCTATGGAGGCGAAACGCCAAGGCGCCCATGTGCTGCGCGATGTCAGTGCACGTTAAAGATACCCAGGTGGTCGAAATTATTCCAGAGCCCTCCACTACGGCCACTCTTTCTTCCTTTGTTCTCTTAGTCCCTCCTTCATAATTCCTTCCCTTACGGCGCGGTTCAGGTGTCCACCGATATATGTGAGACAGATACTGCGACATTTCCTTTCCCTAAAAACGAGTTTTAATTTTCGCCTTCAGCCATGCGACTGCAGTTTTGAGGTCCTACGGCACGCATTACAACCTGCTCTTCTCGCCGTACGTACGTGTAGTGGCTGCGTTTCAGTGGCGGCGCAATGCAGAGAGTCAGTGCGCGTTGAAACCCAGGTCGTTTAAATTATTCCGCAACCTTCCGCTGCGGCATTAACAGCGTCCCCCACATCCTGGGCAGCGTCTCGAAATGTGCACGCACAAAACGCGCATCAGTTCAGCTATGCAATGCAAACTCGGCTTGTGAAGCAGCATTTTTTAAGGGAATTATGATGCGAGTTGATGAAACACTATTTTATGATAAAGATCCATTCTTTGACACTAGCAGAAAACGCGCAATAAGCAAAACGGGCTCATTTTCGCTTCAGTGGTTAAATTTAGCCTACGCGATGCGCTCATTTTGGCTGCGCGCCTTACCGCGCCTTAGTGTTCCTGTATATGCACAGGAACACTACCGCGCCTCTGCCGTCAGCGCCGCCACACGGCATCGGCGCGCTGTGGGGCCATGTTCCCCGGCCGGTTTTCACACCTTTCCAATCTAGCCACCCTAACGCTGCGCTGCTGAAGGCTGCCATTTTGACCACCTCCCGCAAGGCCTGCTCTTGTCCAATGCTGATATAAATCCGCAGGTGGCGCCACTAGATGTCCAATTTATTATAATAAAAATAATAATAATAATTGGTTTTGGAGGGAAAGGAAATGGCGCAGTATCTGTCTAATATATCGTTGGACACCTGAACCGCGCCGTAAAGGAAGGGTAAAGGAGGGAGTGAAGGAAGAAAGGAAGAGAGGTGCCGTAGTGGAGGGCTCCGGAATAATTTCGACCACCTGGGGATCTTTAACGTGCACTGACATCGCACAGCACACGGGCGCCTTAGCGTTTTTCCTCCATAAAAAACGCAGCCGCCGTGGTCGGGTTCGAACCCGGGAACTCCGGATCAGTAGTCGAGCGCCCTAACCACTGAGCCACCGCGGCGGGGCAACCAATTTATTGGACAGGCGGTTTTGTGGCCGACACAACGACCGTTTTTTCTGCCGTGACTACAGTCGCCCAAACCTTTGTCCAATATGTTGGACAAAATACCCATAGTTGGGTCTCAGTTTGCTCAATTAGAAGCAGATTACGATGACAGTTTATGGGAGTGTTTTTACTAAGCACACCAAGCACACCTGCCCCATGAATCCGTGATGTGACTTCGTCTCCGCAAGCACGCCGTCTTGGATATCGCCGCTGTCGCTACACCACCGCCGTACAGAAAATATTTCCTTTGTCCTGGCTATGAGACACATCCGCAAAATTTTAAGAGCGAGAAGAGGTTACAGGCGTGTTTACTAAGCTTGAGTGCGCAAGCACGTCGCCTGCCGCCTTCGCTTGCATGGAGATTGCGACGGAGCGAACGTTGCCGCACCTCGTAGCCTCGTCGCGCGCTGTTTTTCCCGCGCATGGAGCCCACTCTTTAATTACGCCACCATTTTAAGTGCTAGCGCGAAACGACTTCGCAGACTTAAGCTGAATATTTCGCGCATTCGGCCATTTTAAACTCATCGAATTCTAAAACCTCTTCATTTGCCCTTTAAAGAAATGCATCACTTCTGAATTCGTTTCTCCAGTTCCGTGCATAGCCCCTGTACTTCCGTATTAACTTTGGATGAGTGGGCGGCTAGAGTAGCCCGAATTCTTAGCTGGCTTACTCTCGGAAGTAGAAGTGTAGATGGAAGATATGACCATTCTCCGAATTCGATGGTGACAGTTCTTTCGTGAAAAGAGGGGGACAGCCGTTTGTGGCATTAAAACTGTAAAGCTGAACGGTCAAATCAAGCCCTACGAACAACAGCTGGCGTCAACACTGGGCAATATGTTGGGTGCAATTTGGCAGCAATGCCATGACAAGCAGATGATCAGGCCTGCACTCACTCATCTGTTTTGGTAGCAGCCGCGGTGCCCGAGTGTCATATGCTGCGCCTCACAGCACTACCGTAAAACTTAACACAACTAGTACAGCTAAATGGAACACCTTTTGAATGAGGCACCAAAGCTGAGGCAATGCATAGGCGGCATGCATTGCACACACGATCGAGCCATTACACAGTAAATTTGCAATTATCTTCTTTTTCTGTTAAGCTCCCTAGTTTGCAAAATCGCTTTCAAAACGGTCTCAGTAGGAAGCACTAGTAGTGTTCCAAAGGCATTTGTTCCACTATTCGAATAAATCTTTTAGTACATGCGAGAAATATAGTCCTTAGAAATAACTGTTGCTCGTTAGCACCGCTGAATTTTAAAGTAACTTGAAAAAGAGCATATATTATTTTTAATTGTGCAAAATATGGAAAGAAAGAAATGTTGGTCAAGTAGCTGGGTTTTCTTTCCTGCAGCCGCGAATAAATAAATTTGCAATGACGACCTTAGGCGCTGGCAATGTTCTACGTATAGGGTGCCTTGATGATCGCTCGCCTCCGCTTTCAAGGTGTGGGGACACCCTTTGTACCGCCCCAGGCCGCCGCGGTGGCTCAGTGGTTATGGCGCTCGGCTGCTGATCCGAAAGACGCGGGTTCGACCCGGCCGCGGTGGTCGAATTTCGATGGAGGCGAAATTCTAGAGGCCCATTTACTCTGTGATGTCAGTGCTCGTTAAAGAGCCCCAGGTGGTCGATATTTTCGGAGCCCTTCAATACGGCGTCCCTCATAGCCTGGGTCGCTTTGGGACGTTAAACCCATAATACCAAACCAAACTTTAGTACCACCCCACGCCGCCGTTTCCCTCCTCGCAGCGGCATGTTGGGTCCCACGCGTCAGTTGCGTACAGAGCGCTATGCGTGTGGCGTGTTTTTATGCGGTTCTGTGGCGACTGAAATAATGCGACTGGACTGGAAATAGGCAGTGCACAATTGTTTCGCTCGTGGCAGTAATATTCTGGCACTTGAGTGGGCATTATGCATGAGGCAGTCGTTCTAACCACACGGAAATCGAAAAGTTATGATGGATTGCTATGTTCCCCACTGTGACTGCCTGCACTGAAAAAGGACAACGGTTATTTAGCGCTGAAAATGACAGCGGGAGCTGTCCTCGCCTGGTTCACCCCGCACCTCCACCATGAAACGGGCTTTATTCGTAGGTGAAGATCTTGTGCGAAGCCCGGGTAGAGCAGGCAAGGACAGGTCCGGGCCCAAAACAGTTGTCGCTTTATAGTCTCACGATTCGTGTCAGCTCCTCCTCTGCAGCTGCCGATTTTATTTTTTACATGTGTTCCTTCGTAGTTGTAACTTATAAGTATCAGCTAGGTCGTCGAATTCAGCAGAATAGTGCTGCATTTGTTGTAGGAACATAAGGACTGCTCACAAGGCGCCAATTTTCTCGGGTGCGCCAGCAGCGCGGAGGATGACCTCTTGAGATCCCCTTTTCTTATTACTGCCCCATATGTGGAGAATCCCAAGCGGTAATGGCAAATTTCTCTTCCAAACGGCCCGTCGCCACACTGCTCAGAGGTGTATAGCTGTGGCACGTGCGTCTGAAACCGAATGGTCACACTTTCTCAATTACTTCCCTTAGTGGCTTGTTCCGCAAAAGAATCATGCAGATGGTTTGGTTTCATTCGCTCTTAATAGTGCTATACATGTATACATATATTTATATACATGTATATACATGTATACATGTATATTGACCATACGATGCGACGACGTTTTGCTGATTCGCAGTTGCCAAGTGGCCTTATTCGAGGACAAATTTAACTGGTACGTGTAAATTTTTTTTCAAAACCTTGCAGAAAAAACACATCAAAAGCAACTGTATCACGAAGAAACCTCGCAATACCAGCCGCTGCAAACCACTTCGCTTGAATCCCATTATCACTGTCAAGCTAAACCAAGAAAGAGCAGTCGGAGCAATACGGGCCGCTTCCCTCGCTTCTGCGGAACCGTCTGCTCCAGTTTCCAAAAGACGCTGGTTTGTCGCCGCACTCAATAGTGTTCGGGAAATGCAGTAGATCTCTCATAAAGGTATGGGTCTGGACTAGTTGGAAAGCCGTGTTTGACGTAAAGCGCAAAGAAAGACACGGACGACTCAACACTAAAGACAAGCATTTCATCCCCGCAGCTCCTTTCGTTGGCGTCACGCAGCCACGACTTTGCTTACTGACGCAAAGCATTCAGGTACTGCGCCAGGATTTCTAGTAAGCTGGCACAAAGTAGAGGGCAAAAGTGAGAGGGGTTTATAATTTCTTTGACATAAAGATAAACTGAACAAAATGAAGGACGAGAGTTCACATACTCGCTTACCAGCGATAGCGCGCCGAAGTTACTGTTGTTGTTGTTGCCTTGGTCACATGGCACATACCCACGGCGGGAGATTGGCCAGGGTTCAGTGGGGAGACCCCATAGAATAGGGTAAACTGGTGTCAAGCTAATGATTGTGCCTTGGTTGAAATTTCACAGTAATTTCAAAAGAAAAGGAAGAAACAAAATGTCGAAGTAATATGGGTACTTTACTGGGAAACGTCTTTGTCGTCATGTTCTGTAGAAAGCGCTTGACAAGTTTTAATCCTCGCCTCTCCTTGGCGCAATCGACTGCAGGACGATTGCAGCTTTTCTGGCCTATGTCATCGGCGCACGTGTTAGTGGTCTGGCGGCCAAAACATGTGACTTTTGACAGCTTGGTGCAGAAGGTACGATGTGTACTGAGACTGCTGCACTGAGGAGAATAAAGGCCGCGGCGCGTAATGGTGTGTCTGTAATCGGGAGAAGGCTGGCGATAGAAAACGCTCCAAACATACAAAACAAAGGCGAAAGTAAGCAATTTCGCCCATTGGTCAATGCATCTTGGCGTGAAATCTCGCGCTGTGTGCGTGATGCAGCAGTCTGAGGTCAAGCTATAACAGACTGTTGTGTTCCTGGGTGTTCTCCTCGTGCTAGAAAAGGACAGCGGCTACTTCGCTTTGCTCGGGAGAGCGCGCGAAGAAAAAAAGTGGGAATCTCATGTCAAGCGAGACGGCTGTTAACCAACAAACCCCAAAGTATTCGATGCAAGGCATGCGAAATGCTTGCATTCCAGAACATTTTTTGCTGGGGGAGGAGGTATAACCCACAACTTTAATGTTCCATCCTCGTAAACTGAAATTAGCAGCTAGCCGTCAAAGGCGACTTCTCGCACTTGACTTCATTGTGAGCGAGAAACTGTTTGGATGGCAGTCTTTGGCGAATGTAAAGTGCAGCTCGAAATGAGTAATCCTGTTTGTTTGAAAAGTGATGCAATGTAAAGTATCCTGGGGAACAGATTCCACTGGAGTATCACCCGTTGTGAGGCTGTAACGACTATTCACAAGGCGCCGAGGTTCTCTGCAGATCAGTTGCGAAAGACGATATATTTTTGCGTAACGAGCATTGAGTCACTTTTTAAACAATCTATGCTACCGCCCTGTCTTGGGAGGGCACCACATTTGCGGAATATCACGTGGTAGCGGTAGTTTTCTGTTCGAAACAGCCCGCCGCCGCATTGCTCCCAATGAGCCGAACGGGAGAATGGGACCCAACATGTCGACGTCGAGAGCGGTGTCCTCACTCCATGGATGAAGAAAAAAAATGCCTCACCCTGAAAGCGGCGCTGGCCATCTGCGTACGGCGACACTAGCGCCATCGATTGATGGAGTTCCGATTCTGTTGAATTCAGCGGCATCTAGTCGCCGCTACGCCAACTGAAAGACATGAAGCCCTCCGAGACATTGGTAACTTCAGTGCTGCGCACTATCATTTCATGAATTCCAAACAAGAAACTATCCGAAATATCTTTTCGTTAGCTGTACGTGTGGTCAAAAATTTCCCTTAAGTGGGCTGCGCGAAAATGTATAATGGGGTCGTATTTAGGGTCTGTGGTACTCCGTTGGAAAACAGTTTTTGTTATTGTGCTAGAGATGGCGCTGGTTGTCACGAGTAGTACGGGCTTTCCATTCTTCAGTAAGGTACAGCGGCTAAGTATGGTTAGCTTCGAGGCAGCCAGCCCTCTCTCGAGAATGGCATTAACTCTAGTCCAGTGTCAAGGCCTCCTAGTTTCCAGCGAATGTTCTGCGCGTTCCAGCATAATGAACCAATTTCCAAAGAGGAGAAGAATTAACCAGCTTTAGCTTTGCCAGGGTTGCGGAGAGCCTGAGGCCTCCATACTCGCGCGCGCCACGCACGCACGCACGCACATATTTATTTACCCACGCGCATATTACAGTACACCGAAACTTTAATCGATTTATTCTTGACTAATTTTTCATCAGGTAGCAGTATATCAGGGTTTTTATCATGGGGCTTAGCAATCAGTATCCCCTCTTTCCACTTTTTTTTTCATAGACGATGGAAATGAATGCTACAATACGCGTGCGAACAGGTCATGATAAAAGTAGGATCGCCAGGTTTTGTAATTACATCTTTGATTGGCTGAACTGATGATTATCGTGTAGCGCATTCGTCTCGTGCTTACGATATATTTATTGAAAATCTGTTAGAAAGTTACAACGCAGCATTTCCAACGCAAACTCTGAAGTAGCATAGGAAGGGCAGAAAAGAATGAATGACGGGAGCACTCTCGAAACGAATCGTACGAAAGAATACAATGTTTTCTTATTTCCTGAAAACGAGAAGCCGGGATGACTTAATTTTGTTTAAGCTCTTTCAGAATAAAATAATAGCAGATTTAAAGAAGGCTATACTTTTATTTTGTATTAATAATTTTCTGTCTATATTACACAACCCGAAATTACTTTGGCGAGGTATTGCAATCCTAGGAAGCAAAACAAATGATCTTCTCACTGAACTGCGTATCAGGGCGGTTAATTATGCTGGGTCTCACTTGCCAATAAACTTATTGATCGCTTTATAGCAGCAGGAGCGTACCATTGCTCTATTATACTCTCATATGGCTTGAACAGTAGACTCATACTTTACTTTCAACAGTACCGATTCTATATTTTCGTTACCTACTTAAGTAGATGAAGTCGTTTCTATCATTAATGCTCTTAGGAACACGTGCTCACCTAGAGATGATGAATTGACTGTTTCCTATCAAATGTGCAGTTAATGGCATGGCTGACCCGCATACACATATCTATAAATGCTTCTCACGGGGGTATTAAAATTAAAAACTAAACAAACTAACTAAAAGTTACGCGTGTTACAGTGTTGTTCAAAGGAGGCAGCAAAAACGACCCGATCAATTATCGTCCAATTTTTGTGTTGCCACTGTTATCAAAATTAGCTGAATGCGTACTTTAAGATCTTATAAGTTAAATAGATTAATTTGTAAAAAAAAGCAGTATGGCTTACAGCCTGGTAAATCACCTCAAACAGCCCTGTTAGATACTAAAAAGTGCATAATTAAGAATGTTGAAGGTAGGGCTTTTCTGCTGGAATTTTTCTAGATTTCTGCAAAGCCTTCGATACCTTTAAGCATTCAATATTACTAAAAAAAGAGGCTTACGGGATTCGGGGAGTTGAAAATGGGTTATTTGGGAGTTACGTAAGTGTTCGGAGGCAATACACACAGGTGCACAGTGAAAAATCAAAATTTGGTGTGGGGAATTTAATGTGACTCGAGCCCACGATCTTTGCGGGACTCGAACCCACGACCTTCACCGCTATCAACGACTAGCACTATCGCTGTATCTAGCATATCGCTATCAGTAGCTATCGTTATCACTATCACTACCATCACAACACTATTTCTAGCAATGTCACTACCAGTAGCGATCATTACCATTATTTTTTATTGTCTCTTAACTATCCCTACCATCATTACATACATGTTGCTTATCCACTTTTACATTTTATTTTAGTTACCATACAACTTATATGACAGTTCGTGCGGACAACTTCCATCCACGCCACTCATGAGCCAAGAAAGGCTTACGCCTTAAAAAAACATATTTTGCTCTTGTTCATTTTCATCATGTAAACTGCGATCTCTTGTGGGGTAACTGCAATAAAATCGATTCCCGCAAACTATTTTCCCTCAGAAAAGAGCTCTGCGTGTATTGTGTACATGCCCAGCTACCGAAACAAATCTTTTGGAAACTTTTCATCTCCGCAATCTTTTTCATTGTTACAACTTGCAAAATTTGACATTTTCAGAAGCGCTAAAACACCGAGGACGCAGAGGGAACAGACAGGGACGAGCGCTACTTCCAACTGTTTATTTCGTAAAACCGCAAGTGCTTTAAACAGTTCTCGAACGCTTTTATGACACGGCAGTAAACTACACGTGCGAGAATACACAGTATAGCTACCGAGACTAAAAGAACCAAGGAGATAAGTGCACGATTACGTTGATACCCTGAGGAAGGCAAGTTCTTTTTTTGACAATGAAATGGACGGTGAGCTTACACAAGTGCTACCCAGTGATGCTATGTTCTGTGCTTTTATAATCTCTCGGGTTAGTTGATCACGACTACGTCCGATGATGTGGCACTGATTTAACAATGGAGCACAATTGCGGCACTTACTGCAGTGAATGGCTAGGTTGCTTCCGAAGGAATTTTTAACATTGTTGTTGTGCTGGCGTAGCCGGTCATTGACACAACAGCCCGTTTGCCCGACATACTTTTTGCCACAAGATAGAGGGATGCAGTACACAACACAGTCTACACAGTCCACGTACGCTGTTTGGTGTTTGATACCACATAATTGTTTGCCAGAAGAGTAGGGTTTCGTCAGCTTGCAAAGCTTGTTTAGCTTGTTAGGGGCCGTGAAAACAACTCTAACATCTGCTTTCTGCGCTACCTTTTTTAGGTTGTGTGAAACAGTGTGCACGCAAGGGAGCACAGCAACCTTTTTTCTCTCACTAGACTTATTTGCGATTTCGTCGCGACCGTTCAGGTTCCTAAGGACGCGTTCTGCTACCGAGATCTGAAGTGGAACCGGGTAACCAGCGGCGGATAACCGGTTCACTTGTTTATGAAAACTACGGGGCATGCAGTGGTGGCAAGATTTCGTCAATGCATTCCTGAAACAAAGTGCAATCACTCCTCGCTTAACCAGTGGGCGGAGCGGAAAGCTAAGAGGGGTTTATTGCCGCGAGGTTCGTAGCTCCAGCGAAAAAATTGTGCACCAGGCTCAGCCTAGATAAACTAACCAGGGGCATTCAGAATTGTCCGCGGAACCACCTCGATGTTTTTTTCAGTGCTAAAACGCATAAGATTGACGTTCCCTTAAGGGTGATTATTTCAGAGAATGGGGCGTGGCAGACGTGTGTGGCCTTGTTTCTTCAAGAAAAGCTAAATCTGCTAAGCATTGACGACCCCTTTGTGGTTAAGGACTCAGAAGAAGTATTAGACTTTGTTTCATCCCATCCCGACAAGAGCCTTCAGGCCTTTTCAATCGATGTTAAAGACTTATACTACTCACTGCCACATGCTACTTTACTAGAATATGTTCAAGACAGCATCGACCACTTCGGTGTTGTCCCCTTCCAAAATGATACCGGGGTTTCATGTAGTGGCTTTCTTGAACTTTTGCAGTTTTACCTGAAAAATACTTTTATTTCCTGGAACAACCAACCCTTCCTACAAAAGGAAGGTGTATGTATAGGCTCCTGTATAGCACCGGTGCTCAGCGATCTGTTTTTAAGCTACCATGACAGAGCCCTCCAGCGGTACCTGGAGGGGTCAAAGGTTTTTAAGGTGTTTAGATTTGTGGATGATTTTTTAGTTTTTATTGACTGTGACCAGAAATCCCTTCAACACGAAGCTAGCCAGACTTTAGTAGCCTTCCAGAATAATCTCAGCCCACTAAAACTAACCCATGAACTACCATCTGGCGGGGAAATCCGCTTCCTCGATATAAACTTCTCACTCACCGACAACCACGTTTGCTGGAGCTACGAACCTCGCGGCAATAAACCCCTCTTAGCTTTCCGCTCCGCCCACTCTAAGCTGGTTAAGCGAGGAGTGATTGCACTTTGTTTCAGGAATGCATTGACGAAATCGTGCCACCACTGCATGCCCCGTAGTTTTCATAAACAAGTGAACCGGTTATCCGCCGCTGGTTACCCGGTTCCACTTCAGATCTCGGTAGCAGAACGCGTCCTTAGGAACCTGAACGGTCGCGACGAAATCGCAAATAAGTCTAGTGAGAGAAAAAAGGTTGCTGTGCTCCCTTGCGTGCACACTGTTTCACACAACCTAAAAAAGGTAGCGCAGAAAGCAGATGTTAGAGTTGTTTTCACGGCCCCTAACAAGCTAAACAAGCTTTGCAAGCTGACGAAACCCTACTCTTCTGTCAAACAATTATGTGGTATCAAACACCAAACAGCGTACGTGGACTGTGTAGACTGTGTTGTGTACTGCATCCCTCTATCTTGTGGCAAAAAGTATGTTGGGCAAACGGGCTGTTGTCTCAATGACCGGCTACGCCAGCACAACAACAATGTTAAAAATTCCTTCGGAAGCAACCTAGCCATTCACTGCAGTAAGTGCCGCAATTGTGCTCCATTGTTAAATCAGTGCCACATCATCGGACGTAGTCGTGATCAACTAACCCGAGAGATTATAGAAGCACAGAACATAGCATCACTGGGTAGCACTTGTGTAAGCTCACCGTCCATTTCATTGTCAAAAAAAGAACTTGCCTTCCTCAGGGTATCAACGTAATCGTGCACTTATCTCCTTGGTTCTTTTAGTCTCGGTAGCTATACTGTGTATTCTCGCACGTGTAGTTTACTGCCGTGTCATAAAAGCGTTCGAGAACTGTTTAAAGCACTTGCGGTTTTACGAAATAAACAGTTGGAAGTAGCGCTCGTCCCTGTCTGTTCCCTCTGCGTCCTCGGTGTTTTAGCGCTTCTGAAAATGTCAAATTTGCACCAACTAGCCCGATCCGCTACCCTTCTAAACTTGCAAAAGAAACGGCGGCGTAACTAGCCCGGCATAAGAAAGGACACGACATATGCTACTTGAGTTTGGCGGTTATTTTCTGCTGGAACTGAAGCAAGATTTCATTGCCATCCGTAATATTTACGTGTTCAGGAAAATGACTTATGATTTACGTTTGATTTCTCTATCCACGACTAGCTCCAACAACCCAGGCCCAAGAACCCACTACGCTGCAGTTGCCGCCACTGCAGTCAAGCCGAAAGCAAGCGGTGAGATTATTACTAGAGGGACAGCGCCGGAAACGGGATTACGGGGTCCGGTATACCTCCTGCTGATTAGTCACGCCTAGTTAGTTGAGCACACCGGCATCAGGGACAGTTCAACTGGTTATTAAGATTATTCGCCTCATTACCAAATCCTGTCGCTTTTCCCCTCACTGGGGCGTGATGCCACCCTAATGTGGAAAACGTGACGAAACCCCAAATTGAAGGACGTCACAGCGGTAAAGGCGAACTGGCGGCGGAGTCGCGACGCTGCGGTCTCCAGACCTCGTTGGTTGCGAGAAAAACCTACTTGACGTGAACGTGCGCCGCCACTATCGTCCTGTGGACGTTAAAAAGTACGCTGATAGCATGAGACGCGGCAAAGCATCCTGGTTACTTTTGGTTTGGTTTTAAGCATCCTGGAGATTGCTGGATTAGACTCGCCAGTCTCGCATAATCTACGCGCTGCGAATCAGTTTATTGGGACACGCTCGGCTTTGGGCTCATATGCGGTTCCAAATGATTTCTTTGGTGTCTCTTACCTTGTGCCAGCAGACTACGTACAGAAGCTCTCCGAGATGCACCTTTCATGCGGAAAGACGGTCTATGTTTGGATAGTGTATGCTTCATCAATGAGGGAAGTACCAAATGAAGGGGGATATTCATTAAAATGTGAAAATAATGAAGGAAATTTGATAATACACTAGCTGCCTTTTCATGAAATCACTGTGCTATCCTGTTTTTGTTTAAACTGCCTGATTGAGGGGCACATCGAGGTACGCAGTGAATCTGACACCTGCTACAGCAATAAAAAGTAAACAAGCTTAGTCATCGCACCATTAGACACGGACGTGGTTCACCGGTTTTTTTTTTTCACTCCGTCTATCAATTGCAAAGCTATATTTTTGGACGATACCGGCAAGAACTAGCTCCAGTGGTTGTTTTGCGTTGCGCATAATTTCGTGGACAGAAACGCTGCTCAGAGGTTTGGCCACTGCAACGCAAGTTACGACTTAATTCGGGACAAGAACCGTGTCTATTTAGCACGGTTGAGGCTTTCCCGTACTCTGCGTAAAGTGCAGACATAAAAAAAAAACACCGGCAAACTTCTGGTCATTTTCACTATTTCATCTGGCATGCTCACACTTGCGTAACTCGTCAGATCTTGTGGTATAGTCAAAAAGCCATCGTGAAGAGTTCCTTACATAGTCATGCGAAACAACGCATTTACTATCCCTATTAGTGGAATTCTGGTGACTATATGATTTATTATGATTTACATGATAAATAATGTCCTTTAAAGCCCTGCTACCTGTGCCTTCGACCCAAAATCTACCAGCCACAAAGGCTATCGTGCTGTGCACCCATGATCACACGTTTAAAATCATTGCTGGCCGACTACTGCCGTGGTAAAGTCCATGCATACGCTGGAACATTCCCAAAGGCGCCGGCTGCATTCAGTGGGGCATCCTTCTTGAACATATAAGCGAAGCTGCCGCCCACACAGACTCCAGACAAGAAAGAGATTACGAGTGCAGCAGCCGCCAACAGCCAGGTGCCGATCTGAGTGGCGTCTTCATCGCTGTCGGCATCACCGGCATTGTCGCTAGCGCGGCCATGGCTGCCCGTACGGTCGCCACTCTGTTCGGAAACTCTGTCTCTGGCAGGTATGTTGTGGGGTTGGTCTCCTTTGTGGGGATCTCTCGGTACCCGGCCCCGTCCGCTGGTATCGTAAGGTGGATGGTGTTGTGGAGGATAAGGGAGCTGACCTCTTGGAGGATAGGGCGGGTGGCCACCCGGAGGAACGGGTGGCGAGCCACGGGGAGGTAGGGGTGGACGACCGCTTCCACCGGCACTCTGTTAGGTTTTAACAAGAGCAACTGCAATTTATTTGGTGCTGGACTCTTACCGTGGAACTTCGTGAAGAATGTAAGTGAGCTAGCTAAAGTTAAACAAGTGAAGAAAAATCGTCCATTAACAACATTCTCTCCCTAGGTAGCGATAATTGCACGTGCGCCCTGGACCTTTGGGGCGGAGCTCGAAGAAACAGCAACGCGGTAGGCCAACCGGACTATCGCGAGGCGCAGCAGCCGATTTTGATACAGCAGCCGTGCCCTGCTATAGACCGGTTGGCGACACGTGACCTTTTCGCCTTCGCGCTCCGCCCAAGGGTCTGGAGCGCGTGTGCGTTTGTCGCTACGTTTAAAAATTAGAGGACGCTTAGCCCCTACAGGCAGCTCTCAAAGCTTATTCACAGTAGTTGAAAATAATGACAATAGGCAAACAGGAGATTGCAGGAGCACTGACACTGAGAGGGTGTTTGCCGTGTAGTTACGATGAACGCCAGCAACCTTGAAGTTGCATAATAGTCATCATAGCCAGCATTATCCAACGTCTAAAGTGTGGACTGCTGTGGTCATGCTTACATAGCTTGCTCAGTTCGGACGTGATTAAGCTGACGACGCTGCAGTAAGTCTAAATAGTCTAAATGTGTGATCAAGTACTTAGCGAAGCGATGCGGTAGAGACGGGACACAGTGGCTCTCAATGTGTCCCGGCTATGCAGCGCTGCATAGCTTCGTTGTGACGCACCAACTAGCCCAAAGCGCCATTTTAAAGTACTGTCACGTGCTCGGTTCTGATGGAACCGAACCTTTTCTGTCATCACCACTATTGGCAGTTAGTGGTTATGAATATTTCAAGAACTCAAAAATAACAAGTTGTGTAATGTTTTGAAGGCAAGGAAGGAGTACAAGCTCTTTTCTTTCTTGATGAAGAAATATTTAATGCATAACTAAGCAGTAGTGAACAAATAACAGCCGATTAACAAATTGTTTTAAATTTTCATCACTTGTGACTACGTTATCATGCAGCACAGAACCGCGCCACCTTTTTGTCGGCACCTTGGATCCGTCTTGGTTTTAATGCAGAGCAAAATGCACAGTGTCAGAATACAGCAGGCGTATAGTACTCGGTGCCGCAATCATTTAGGCCTTCGGTTTTGAATGACGAGTAAATGTGAAGTCGTGGCTCAACTCCGAATTATTTCGCAACTTAAACATACTAAATGAGGCACACTTTTTCAAGCTTTTTTTTTCTTTTGATCTCGCCGTCCATCGTAGTCGTACTGTTCACCGGAATAATTTTTCACTGCACTGTTTAAGGGCTTGTGGACCATGTCGAGTTTTAGTCCGGCTTTCTATGCTTCGGAAGAAAACCAAAAAAATTTTTTTTTCAGGAATTTCTCTTTCTTTTCGAACTCTCCAATCACTACAACTACGAGAAGAAAGCGACGGAGTTTGCATTTAAATAAGGCACTAGTGTATATTTCGACCACTTCGTTTACTGTCAGGTTTCTGGTCTCAGGTTGTTGTGAATAATTTCGCTGTAGCCGGAATTAAATCCATATATTCTACTGCAAATGTACACAATTACGCATATTTGCTTCATCGATCCTGCCGTCTACCAATAGCTTCCCGATAGGTTCTTAAGGGCTAACATCAGAAAGGAACCTGCACAGCTAGATGATCACTATATTCGGATACAACTTAAGTCTTCAGTGAAGCTCCGCCCATACTCAGGGCCGTCGCACAAAATTTCCCAGACAAAAAAGTTGTTCGTTGTTAAAATTCCTCTTGTTACCTGAACAAGAACCTAATCACAAGAAAAAAAAATACGCTCTAGAATTTTGGTGCCTGGCTCCTTTAATGCAGTTGAAGATTAAGAAGCTTTGATTTACTGTTATGGTTGGCCAGCGGAGTAATACAAGACGCTGTGGACCGTGGCCCACGGTTACCAAGTTTTTAAAAAGTTGTGCCCTACTGTAGGTGAAGCCATGTAGCCAGTTCAAGGGTCACCATCCTTTTGAAGACGCGACCGCGATCCGGAAGGAAAAGCTCGGAACTCACGCAGAGGCCGCTGTTGCTTTCACATGTGCTACCCGATGGGCAAGCGTTGCATGTAGGGCCAGGCAGGTACACCGGCGAGCCTATGAGGTTCCCGCTAGAGGGCAGGAGGGACAGATAAACCAGTGTGAGAAACTGGGCTCTATGGGACGTTGCATGTTGAGGGTGCTGTAGGAGTGCATGCTCTAGAGGAGCAGGTAACACGAGAGGAGCCCAATTTTCATACGCAGTGTGCTAATCTGCCTTCCAGATTTCTTCACATGGTGTATTAGGCATTAAATGCTTAAGCTCCTGTTCCCAGCCACTTGTAATACGGACACTGCTGACGAATTTAAACCAGTAATTAGGTATTCCAACTGAACATGTGTGTATGCACTGAACTGTCAGCAAATCTTACACCGTCTGCCCTCAAATCCCTGCAGTTTAGGCGTATAAGGTGCTTCCAATTATTAAAAAAAGTAACAAAATAAGGTCAGGAGATGTATGTACAAGGATACAACAATGAGGAAACCTTGGAGCGAGCACTTCACAGAGCCCACTGCGCATGCGCTCGCTAACCGGAAGCAGCCAAGCCGCCATCTTAGTTGTAGGCTCTCGCGGCATCGTCTGCGCGAAAGCCCGATTTACTTTCACCTTTAGCTAAAGGCGCGAAACACGCACAGACACGAGGAATGTAGACGGGACTGAGCGCCACTCACAACTGCTTTATTTAGAGACGCCTTTGACCAAATTCGCACACTTGCCAACTAGTCCAACAACACTATCTTTCCCGCTTTTGTCTGCTTCATCGGCATAAGATGCGCTTGCAGTAGCTTTCCACGTGGCAACTGTTGTGTTCATCTAAAGGAACCAAAGGCGTCACTACGGAATTGTGGGGTGTACGATATCGATTGCACCAGGTGCGGCGCTGAGAGGAGAATGAGCTGCTATATGCGACGGGAGGAGTGGGGTGACTATGGCGGCGACGGTGCTCTTGATTTGAGCCTTCGTGTTTAAAATTTTACATGTGACGATGGCAACACGTTTGAATGTCACCTTTTCGCATTTTGCCAGCAGAACATATTTACACATACACATGCACGCGCTTTTAAGCCCCTGCACAGTGTTTGTATTTCTTGCCACCTCATTTTGGCCACTTAATTTTCAGTGTACATAAAGGCCTGCAACGCTGTCATAAAACCTCTGCTGTCTTTGTAACTGCATCAGGCCCCTTGTTTAAAATAAAGGTCACGCGCTTGTATTGTTTATTTTTTCTACACCGAAATAAGCGCATAAATGTATTCACTGTTCGGTAGTTTATCAGCAGGAAAGCTTAGAAGCACAAGCGAGGAATATAAGACTGTTACAAACGCATGTGTTCAGTTTAAAATGTTCAGTTTAAAAGGGAAACATTGTACATCTCCGAATTAGCTATCCTGGACTGCTTTGTGAATTCTTCTCTCGAGTTATCAACGGAGTTTCTTCACTTGGATCTGTTTCAACTTCTCTCACTGTATCTCACCTCGGTGCGTAGTTGCAAGCGAAGAGCCTCATCAGATTACCGTTGAGCTCGTAGTTAGTGAAGCCGCATCCTACGTAGCGCGTCTCAGCCCAAGACATCTGGCGAAGAGAAAATCGGAATGTAAGTACAGTCAGGGACAAAAGTCTCTACACAGCACGATCCGTAAACGAACCCGGTAGCTCTATTATCATTCGCTAGCTGGGGGCCACACTTGCGGTGGGGAAAGAACAGGTTTTTGACTTTCTCCTTCACCAGTGTGGTCTCCAGCTAGGGGCTAATAGTAGAGCTATCGGTTTCGTTTTTTGAGCACGTGGCCCAGAGAATTTTGTCCCTGACTGTACACCATGGACGATTCTGTATCACTTCAGTAGTATTGCCACGATCTGACCAATAACTTCAGTAGCTGTATACCAGTTCACCTTTACGCAGCTGTTACAAAACACTTTATACAGGTAAACGTATACTAATACTCGATTTCTATATCTTCTACACGTATAACTCAGCTTGCGTTAACTATGATGGACAGTAACACTATCAGAGCAGAATCCTTTGCTCTAAATAGATTGAAGGTTCGCATACTACGAGAGCTATGGCCTCAAGCTGAAACAAATTTGTTATAACAACCTGGTTTGCAAAATTGTAGGATGGCTCTAGGTAAAATTTTCTGTTTATACGGAAGCCATTCGACTTCATATGCTTCGTAGAAGCATGTCCTGACATATGTTTTTCTATTCCTTGCGCTTTCGTTGGAATCCTTTGCGCTGGCTTGTGCCTTGATAACGCTATCAGTTTTACAAACAATGCGAGCAGTATTACAAAGTACCAAAGTTCACCACGTGACCAAAAATACCGATCGTTGAATAAAGTTCGGTTAACGAAACTCCTGTGAGACACCAGGGCAGATTACCTGCGTAAAATGCGTGACCACGCTTCCGCCTGCAGCCTGGAAGGACGAAATGGCATTCCGGTTGAAGCTCCTGTGTTCAATGAACCAGTCACCGATCCACGACTTGGCTTCGGTGACGGTCTGTTTAGACGAGTCTACAGCCCAGCCGAAATTCTGTCCCACGGATGTGAACCTGCCTGCGTACCGAAAGCAGGCGTTTTTAAGTAAAATTACTTTTTGCATCCCTTTCGAGTTTTCTACAAAAGTGAACATAGTTTAGTAATTCGTCAAAGCCCGCAGTGGCCGCCAGGAGCGGCTCCCGCGCTTCCGCTGTGAAGCTCTGTAGAAACAATAGAACACCTCATACTCAAATGTGATGGTATTCATCCAGATGTTGATGCAGGCTCTGTCACTCTTCCTGAGACCCTACGGTTTAAACATAATAATGGTGGTGTAAATAAGTATTCGGCGGAAGTTAGCAAAAACGATTGGAAGATTGGTGGCTCAAAAGCAGAGAGGTTTAGTTATTTATTTTATTTATTTATTTCTAGATACAGCGATCCAGTACAGATCATAGCAGGGTGGGAAAAAACAAACAAAATACAAGCGTACAAACACTCAAATTCATAACATTTGCAGGCACTTTTCAAACATCAATAAAGAATTATAATTAACAGTCTCGCTATTAAGTTTATTCCATTCAGTAATTGTCCTCGGAAAAAAAAAACATTTAACGCAGTTATCTCGTGCGTTCAAAGGGGGTATTATTGTCTCGTGTTACAACCTGAGGAGTAAGCAAAATAATTAGAAGTATTAACTTCATAATGACCTTTTATGAGCTGGAAGAAAAACTTTAATCGACAAACACGATGGCATTCCGGTTGACATAAGGTTACATAAGGTTAGAAGTGTAGGAAGACGTATTTAAAGAAAGTGGCGAGTTTTAATAACTTCCTTTCCGCAAACCATCAGTGATTGGAACAGCTTACCAGCTTCGTGTGTACGGTCTCTTGACCTGATAAGTGAATATTGTTAGTTTTTTTCTGCTTGTTTTGTTAGCTTGTTTTTTGCCTTTTCATGTCATTTCCCGCTGCCCCTGTTCTGTTTGCATTTTGGTATTTTTGTTCAATTTGTGATATGTTTCTGTAATCCACTCCTGCTTTGGCCTCATGGCCTGCAGTATGTCATAAATAAAAATAAATAAATATAACACACTTAAACAAAAATAAAAGAAAAAAAAGCTGAGCGTGGTGGCAACTGCCATCCCCCGTTTCAAAGGGGATGTTCCAATTTTCCATTCATCCATTTATCGATCCATGTAGGACAGAATAACGCGCGACTTCTGTCGAGTGTTAATACTGACAACTGCCTGTGTAAAAAAAAAAAATCAGCATGGCTAGGGAATGCGTTGTATTCACATTTGGGTCAGGCCTACTGCAAAGAAAGATGATGGTTCGCCAGACATTTTCTTCACTTTAGTCGAGTACAGGTCTTCTGAAGCGACTGAGACCATTGCTACTTTGATCGGGAAAGTCGGTCAGTTTCTGTGTCGCAACTGAGACTCCACAAAAGTCCGTCGTCCACGTCTTAGGCTGACACGTTCCCCGACGCGGGAGAGGAGGCACCGACCAATGTAACGCAACAACAATGAACGAACAGCCCGAGAGCGCGACCAAATAAAAAAAAAGTGTAATCTTATGGTAACTTCGTATGCAGAAAGGATGTCTCCGTATGTATCCACTGGCAAATTGCATACCGAGAGAAATAATTTCTCCTTCCAGATTCTGCACTTTATAGCCCAAAAAATTGGCTCGTGTCATTTATCGATGACTTTAATACATTTATTAACGCACTACGAAACGCAAGGTTAATCGAAGTTGGGACTAACAAAGCTTGAACTGCGTCTGCTCTCGAATTAAGCTAGCAACGACGAGGAAAGGTCTCGGTATCGACATGGCCCTTGTGAGGAACATGTACGTACAGTGATGTCCACTGTGTTCAAGATTGCATTGCATTATGATGACAATCAGAGAATACTATGCGCGCTTGACAATTACATCCGATATCTTACACACACTATAAAGCAACAAGTCACATCAGTCTTGCAAAATAAGCTCTAAGTGAGTGTTATATGTGAGGCACAGCAAACGCACTTTGATTACGCTGTTCGCACATGGCATTTTGATAAAACATGGTAACAAGACATCAGGCAGGCTGCAGCCAGTACGCATATGAATTCGCAGGTAGGGTGAGTAGTCTAATTTATATTCTTGCTTGTTCCGAACAGAATTGTTTTCGGTTTGACCTGCTACTGCGAATGCGGTTTGGAATGCTCAAATTGTTTGATTGTTCGCCAGTTCAGTTTAGTTGATTAATTCGGAATGAGGATTTCTATTAAAAACCGATAACACAATATTATTTTGAATATGTTAAACCAATACAAATTACTTCAGTCTGCGAAAACACACGTTCGTGATGTGTAGAAGAACACACACACTGGTGGCAGCTTTAACTCTTCTGCGTTGTGTTTAACTGAGAAAAGGCTCCAAATGATTGGGCAATATTGTTGTCCGCAGTCCTTGGCATCAGGCTTGCATAGTTTAATACCGCCGTGCGGATATTGGATTGACAGACAGATTAGAGTATCTAAAGCAGCGCACCAGAGAAATATATATGTATAATACACACACACTTATGACAGAAGCCAACAGTTACCGAAACCAAGGTTTCGTTGACTGTTGGCTTCCTTCATAAGTTTGTCAAACGAGCCCCTAATTTCCCCTCCCTATATATAGTAACATAACTTTAAGTGCGTCTCATTTCCATTTGGCATTTATAGGAATGTTCTCCAGTCGACAGCATTGCCGTTCATACTACGTCTTCCGGATCCAAAGTTTCGATTTCGCAGAAGACACAGCACTCTTGGTTTTTTCGTACTCACTCGTGATTCGGGCGTCCCTGTGGTCGGGCTTGCTGAAGTCGCACTGATCGGTGAACGCCTGGGCCACTTCTGCCAGCTCGTCGTCCCACTCCTGCAATGTTGTCGAGTACCGGACAGCGCGTCAGGCACTTTCAGATGTTACTGCATTCTTTTTAACTCATTTGGGTTAATTGAGACTCAGAAATGCGATTTAAATAGACCTGATGCAGCTGCCTCTCTGGACAAAGATAGCGCATCAGGCAGGGGCGGGCAAACAGAAGTGAACGCAATGTGAGGCTCACCATCTTATACATGTTCTTTGCCGTTGGGTACCCTGCTAGTCGGCCTTGCGCGATTCGGGAGCGGTAGTGGTTGTGCGTCTGTAGTGCCTGGGCCTTGATCGCTGCACCGAGTCCACTGATCGCAGTGTCGATCTTGCATCGGGGGTTGGGCGGCTTGCAGGCAGTGTGCGTGATGCCTCCTGGCCGATTCTGGTACTGGGGCCGGCACGCGGCTTCGGCACTGTCCAGGTACATCGCGGCCATCGACGTCACGGCGAGGAACAAAGGCGCTGTTGAGGAGAGCTCTGCCATTGCCTCTAGCCGATCTTTTCTTCGTCTTCTTCGAGCGTGGACGGCCTGAGACATCATGAGCTGAAGCTGAGCGACCGTCAACACGTCCAGACGTCAGCGCAAGTCACCGGAGACCTGAATAAGGCATCCGCCCATCTAACTCTTCCAACCTTTAAAACCAATAAAGTTTGATCTCTCTAGCGCGTGAGGCCAGGTTAGTTGGTATTCACTTCACAAATTCATGGTTTGTATCGGAAGGAAGGACGTGGATGTCGCACAAATACAGAGGACACATTCTAAACTTCAAATGAAATTTACTGCAAGCACAGGTGAATTATGTGCGATCCACATTGAATAAAGTGCTTTGAAAGAAAAAGAAACTATAATAAGCACCAAGAAACACTAACACTAAAGCATAGAGACAAACTTAGAGTAGAGAAAGCGGGGAAGACACCACTGAAGAAGAGCTTGTCCATTAACGTACGTGCGTGAGTCGACCTGACAGTAATAGACAAAAACAGGTGGAATCAGTGCAATATATTTAGAGTCGCTTGCTGCACCACTTAATTAAAGCACGTTGCAGAGGCGCGTTGAACTTAAGACTGGGGAGGCTGATTCATCAAGAAAATGCAAAAAGAAAGATTTTGTGTTTGAAGGAGACATAAATGTGATATGTGCGGGACATTTTTTGCACATTATGTGCAAGCCTCAGCGATCAGAATGACAGAATTGTCATATTTTTTACGACTGCTTTGAGATCTGATTCTGGAAAAAGAAACGACTTACCAAAATGATCTACCGCTAGGCGAGTTCTAGAAATGTAACCAACCGCGCGTCTTTTCCTGGTTTTACTTGTAATATTAGGGGCCAAACATTCAACGCAGTCACAGAAAACAAAAAACGCTATCAAAAATAGCTGAATGTGCTGAAGCACCTGCGTAATGATGAAAACGTTGAGTAGCAATTAGCAGTATAAATTACGGATGCAAGCAAGGCTTTCGACTCGGTAGCTGAAGATATTTTGTTAAAAACATAGGATATTATTGGGATTTCACAGCCCCTTTAATGTACTTTTGAAGGGCTATTTCAGCAGTCGGGCTCAAATTGTTATACTAGGAAACACTTTTAGCGTCGAAATTATATTAAATTCTGGAGTGCCTCATGGCTCAGTGTCATCCCCGCTATTGTTCAATCCCGACGTGAATGATTTATCATGCAATGTTCCTCGATGCTAAATATTTCAATATGTTGACGACACGATCCTTGTTTCTGCTAACTCATGTTCTACAACAGCTTTGACCTGCCTCCAATCTGTTGCTTCTCTGGTTAAGGACTGATGCCTAAAAAACTCGATCTCCATTAAAAAAACTAAACAAAAAACAGGCTACTATGTTTCTGCAATATTAACAAAAAGTTATTCCATGCATCACGATTTTTTTCTCCATAACTCTAATTGCTATAACTGTTCCTGCGCTCCTATTCCGCACTCGGACAGTGCGAAATGTTTGAGAGTATAAGCTTTGATAGTGACATGACTTGGAATGACAATATAATGGAATGGCATTGTCATGACATTGCTTTGAATAACATCAAGACGAACGGCTCTTTTTCAAGGTGACAGCTTAACTACAGGGACATGTGAGACAACCTCGCTGAAGAGAGAATCGAGCTGAAATGCGAGAGATACTTGCTCCAACAAACTGTCATTTCATAAAAAAAAAAAAGACAGCTGTCGGCGCTGTCCTTTGGTGAGGAACAAGAAAACAATAACCGGCGACTTGAAACGGAGGCGCTCCGTTTTCTGTTTTGTGCCGAAAATTTTGAACAGTAGCCTGTCTGGAATATTCGGGCGAAGTCGCACGCATGCTTTGGTGCAGTATGAAGAGAACGCCATGGAAAGGGAGAAAAGAGAGAAAACATTTTTCACACAATGAAAGTCTGTCGCCTGCGAGTGCGATGCCGCTGCAAGGCTCACAGATTAGGTGTCTGGTTTATGGCACGCAAGAGAAGACGTCCTTGTGTCTTGTTTGTCTGTTGCCCGTGCCTGTCTCGCGTCGTTTGTAAAGAAGACGCACCGTTGTACGCTCTCGGTTTACGGTGCCATGAGGCGAATTAGTGAGCTAGGCGTGGAGCGCTTCGTCCAAGAAGGAAATGAGGAAGGTCACATGGTCCAAGGAGATCTCGGAGAAAAAAGAAAAAACACTGACATTAATAAGACCTTTCTGAGTAAAAATAGGATTCTTGAACAAGCATTCCCACTCTGCTTACATCCTGATGGACGTGAACAAGGACACAGCGAAGCAGCCTCAACGACTTTGGGAACATAAAATTAAGGGAACTGGCGAAAAAAAAAATCTTTACTTTCCCGCCGTTCCCGTCACCTTCATGCAAGGAGTATATTTTTGCTTCTGAATTTAGTGAGCCGGATGCGCTTTGTGAACGGGGTCCAGTAAAAAATGATAGAGCCTGCAGTTGATATTTCTTTTTACCATAGTGCGGGAATTAGTATTGTTTCAGAGCCCGTGTGAGCGCTGAGGTAGGCATAGGTAATAAACTTTGCCTGCCTATCAAATGCGCCATTTGAGGCGGTAATGTCAACACGCGTGAAGGTTGTGCAACCTTCACGTTACTTGTATGTACATTCACTGTCAAAAATAAATGGAAGGCGACTCTGTCGAAAAAATTGTACTTTGGATCTAAAGCGTATTTATCGAGATTGTTGGTGCAGTGAGTAATATGCACATTCACAATTGGACTGCATGCATATTTTCAAGGAAGCATGAAATGAGGGCGATGGAAATAATTTTTTTTGATAATTTCACCCTCTATTTACTTTCCACAGCAGCTGTACGTAGTTATCTATTGACAATGCGTGTCAGATTCGCCCAAAACGTGCTCTATTCCTGCCCAAAGGGTCATGGCCACATATGCTGTGGAAAGGCTTGGTTGCAGCCTACGAAATGCCACTCACACCTTTACTGCGTGGGAGTCTGAAACGATTGTAGAGCTTTCTAACAATGCCTGGAGCGATATGTCATGGCCTGATGTCGAAAACAGCTTTTCCAGGCCGCTCGTGGCATTCAGTGTAGATGCACGAAGCCGTGGTCGGTGCAGTGCATGCCCCCAGGTGATGACGCCTACTCGCAGGAACCAGGGATCGCGTGCAGTTCTCTCGATCTTCCAGCAGCTGTCAACCGCAAACCAAGGTCAACGAACACTTAGCGCAAAGTATGTGTGCGTATTTGTTATCGTGTGTGTAGCATCATTCGTCGCCTTGCGCTCCTAAACGTCTCGGCTTAGAAGACATTGGGATAACCCTCCCACCTTTCTATAAGTTTAGTCAAAGCCGCCGCTGTGGCACAGAGGTTATGGCGCTCGGCTACTGATCCGAAAGACGCAGGTTCGAACCCGGCCGCGGCGGTAGAATTTCGATGAAGGTGTAATTCTAGAGGCTCATGTACTGAGCTATGTCAGTGCAAGTAAAAGAACCCCAGGTGGTCTAAATTACCCGCAGTCCTTCACTACGGTGTCCCTCATAGCCTGAGTCGCCTTGGGACGTTAAACTCCCACAAATATAAATTTATAACTTTAGTCAGTAATTTCTCCAATATTTTAACTGCTGCTCATGGTACAATGGTTTCGATCTATTTTATGGCTATAATGAATTGAAGTGAAAATTTTTCTCGCAGTCAATCGCCAAGAAAGCAGCCAGTGACATTGATATGGCAGTTTTGGACGGTATGAAAACGTGTATTGTTTAGAACAAAAATCGGTCGCTAGTCTGCGCTTGTTGTGCATCTTTAACGACCTTGTTTGTCTGTGCTCCGTTACATAAGCGATATGTGATCATTAGGAAGAACATCCATGCGTTGTGGGAAGAGTGCAGTGAGCTTCCAAATTATCCGTCCTACACAGAGGTAGTGTCACTTCGCGCAGAACAATTGCGCAATTAACAACGAGCTCTATTCGGTGTCTTGTCCTGTCCTTGAAAATGCGAAAACCCGGGAGCACGAAATCACCTCACAGGAGAGGCGCCGGTGGGAGCTTGAATACGACCGCCGGACTTGAGCAAAGTGCGCAAAGTTGGAATCGATAGGAAACTACGGCCTGAAGCGAAGTTTGACCTCGTCGCGTGCGTTATAAGCAGTGCGCATAGTTCGCTTGAAGTCTCGGTGCTTGCGATCTGCCCCATGACAGCTAGCCGTGACAGGCCTCTGGTCCTCCAATATGCAAGATTAAATGTCGAAGTCACGAACAGGTCGCGTTGGAACGGCTTCCGGATTGCGCTGATGTAAAGAGCAAAACGCACGAAAAGCGCTGCCCCAAACGGCTGAAGGGGGGGGGGGGGGGAGCTTACCCGTTTGGTAGAGTTTGCTTGGTGCCATACAAATATATCGCACTCACTTGACTTGTGAACTGAAGTCGCAGTAGTGGCACCCGTAGTTTCACTGATATAAGTTGCATGTGTTAAAACTACTTTAAATTTCGTTTCGTTGTACTTTTATAATAGCGCATCAGCCACAATTTATTCAGACTTGTTTTCTTTGAGGCTACCAAAAGAAGTAAAGGGTGATTTCTTGTTAAAATTATGATTTGTTTGACCACGTATTATTAGCAGTTTGGTTCCTAGTAGTTCCCTTTTAATATTTTACATAGACCAATTCAGGTGCATTTTGCCCTTTATTAAGTTACAGATACTACTGTCTCTGGTGCGATACATTGCAGAAGTTGTTACAAATGGTAATAACAAGAAAACAGTATTAGGTTGTATTATGAGAAAGGCAGTGTTTTGGCAAACTCTTCTGGAGGCAAACTACGCAACGAACCGCCAAGGTTATTTCAGATTTTGGTGACATGGAAAAATAAGAAAACTTAAAAAATATTCGGCTCGACTTAGTTCGCGACCAGCATGTTTGAAAGTACGTCGTGTCTTAATAGAACCGGATTTCGGCGGGTGCTGAGTTTTAAGATGTACCTTAGCTACAGAAAAGATCCGTTAGATGTCAGTCGCTTATCAATGGACCGCACACTGTGGCTTTTCCGAGTGGGAAAATTCCTCGCCACTCAATTACAGAGTGGTAGATGTCTGGTCGCCTACTTTTCTCGTCAAAAATTTGATGCTTTATATCTTCCTCGAAGGTCGAGAAGAACTTTTAAAATTTGATTTATGCAGAAGTTGGTGTGAAGCCCGCAAATCAGCTGCACGATTCAGAGGCCCCACGTCGCCATCCTCGTATACTATAATCTTGAAACTCTTGACGAGTAGAACTGATTACTCCCCCCCCCCCAAGAAAAAAAACAAGAAAGAAGCTGGCGATACTGAGAGATAAGAGAGAGAAGCCAGAAACGTATGGGCTGGAGGAGGAGGAGAAGGAGGAGGAGGAGGAGGAGGAAAGGCAGGGAGGTTAATGTTGAATTTACAGGGCGTTGTAATTTTGCGTCACCAGGTTCGAAGCTAGAGGTATGAAGCGCTAATGCAAGGAGTATAAAGAGCAAAACAGACGGAAAAGATGACCTGATGGCATCAATAAGTAACTTTTATTGTATTTTGTACAGACACGCGGTTATCACTTAACGATCACATTCCTTCTTTTAACAAGTGTCGCTCGCAGCCCTTTACTAAAGCCAGCAAAAGGGGAGGAGGTGTGGCTTTGCACCAGAAAGGATACGTTTTACCGTAGTGAACGAATTCTCCGTAGTCAGTGATGACGTACAGTGCCTTACTGTACATTTAGTAAAGACTACGGCATCGGTAATCTACAAACCTTCTACTGGCGGCAAATGAAAATTTTGCAAGTTTTTAGATGCTGTGCTGTCGCATGCCTGTTCTAGAAATTAAACTGTGATGATCATGGGAGATGTAAACATAGACATGAGCTCACAGGACACGTGGTCATGAGAAGTGAAATCACTTTGCCACGTACGCATGAAAGACGCTAAACTATATACCAGAGTTACAGAGAACAGTGCCACTTCAACTCACAGCTGCGTTACTACTTAAATTAAAATGGTATAATTACGGGAATTCCTGTAACCGACATAAGTGAGTATTTACGAGTATTTCGTTTTACAAATTTCAAGTATGCCAACGCTGTTCGTTGGGAACCTTAGTTGCTATCGCCTAATAATAAACGAATTTGCATTAGAGCAATTTAGGGAATTAATTGTAGCAATAGACAGGCAGTCGGTCTACGATGAAAATGATATTAACACAACTTATAACGCCTCTCTTGCAGGCATACAAAGTTCTTACGACTTGTTTTTCCCGTTACGGTATGAAGGAATCAGAAATAATAAAGTACGAAAACTTGGATAAATCATCATCTGTACACGACATGAAAAAGATGTATTCGATGTACCACCATTTTGAAAAAATGCGTGATGGAGAACTATTTGCAACATTTAAAAATTTAGTAACTAACTACTAAGAAAACTACAGAAAGAAAACAAAATGCACCCCGTTTGGTTTCTCCGGCAGTTTTAACTACCCGGTGCGAGCACAAGACCAATATTAAAAACAAGATTTTGCTTCGCATCGAAAGATTAGACCATTCCAATTGAAAAACATAACTATATTTTACAATATTATACAGTTCACTTACAATTATTTTTAAAACTCCCCCCTTTCATGTTCTATGGCAGTGTTTAATACTCGGTGCGAGCGGAGGACAAACTTTAAAATCAGGATATTGCTAAGAATTGGAAGGTTAGGCCATTCTCATCAATATGTTCGTAGCAATATCTTAGAATATTCTGCAGTTGCCTCACAGTTAAAAGTGATGTCCCAGAAAGCTAGACTTGGACATCGCACATCTTTCACTGCCGTACATCGAACTCAGTGGCGCATCTCATAGCTTTCTTTTTAGTGAACGTAGTACCGAAACGAGCACTAGTGAGTGATTTTGTCTTGCCATCGGCTGTAGAAAGAAATAGAACGCACATGGTAGTGTATTTTATCACTTTAAGTGAATGTGCTATGCGTGCGAACAACAGAGCTCAATAAAGAATCACCCATGTGCTCGTCACTAATGGCAGAAGGCAATCTTCTTCCGCTAGACTTCTTTCGTGCTTTTTGCTCATGATTCATTGTCAACACCTCTCACAAACATCCCGCTTCTTTCTAACACCTTTGTTCTTGCACAGACTTTTGCCATGTTAAATGCACAAAAAGACAAGACAAAAGTCGACCAGCAATTTTCGCGAAGGGCCGTGGCCGAAGGAGACGCAAGTTTCTTCCACCGACAGCTCGACGGAGTTCTGGCGGAAGAGCCGGCGGCCCGAGAACAGTAAGTGCATAAGTGCAAGAGTGAAACGCTCGCCTGAAGAACGGGCTTCTCCGGCGAAGTACACAACCGAATGCATGCATGAAGACAGATCCATCGGCTGCAGTTGAGTCGAGCGTGAAGTGGCGCTTCCGGTTTCTGTCAGGAGAGACGAGGGACACTCTCCTTAATACCACAGCAAGCTGCATATGTGAAAAACAAACCCATTGCAGGAAATGTAACCTGCAGTCGTCCACCGCTAAGCTGCTGCTTACCGCAGAGCTGCTTCGCAGAATGGATGGACAGGAATGCCGACTAACAAGGAGCTAAACTAGCGCATTGAAATTTGCAGTTACATAGCGAAAGAGGTACTCAGAGGCAGCGCCGCTGTCATTGGTGTGAGGTCATTCGCGTTGCACGTTGTAAGAGCGATTTTCATATGAAATTAACAGTATTCATTAAAAGCGGTGGGTAATGACGCGCTCAGACTAGAATCTACATAGTGTAAGCTGGGGAAAAGGAAGGAAACCCCAAGGGATCTGCCCTATGACTTCTGCGACTCTCTGGTTCGCTCAGTGCGGAGAGAAAAGATGAAGCGCCATCTGTGTTCCCAGCGGTGGAAAACAAAAACTGCGTACGGAAATTCTATACCATTATCAAGTACCTCTCACTTCTCTCCTGAAAGGTTGAGAGAGGGCAGAAAGATGGGATTCTTGACAACACAAAACAAAATGAACAAAGGTGTAGGGGGAGCCTCAGTCTGCTGGAGAAGGCCTCGACAAGAGGATTTCTCTTCGTCTGGGCAACACATTCATTATTGGCGGGGGTTAAATGGGGCCTTTGCTCCGAGAAGGAAGCGGGAGGAGGGTGTGGTGTCGTAAGGGTGGTGGAAGCGTGAACTTGAAAATAGGAAGCGTGAACTTGAAAATATGCTGTCGAGACAGGCTGGCTGCGACAGGTGGCATAGCCTCGAATCTGCGGGACAAGCTCAGCCAGGAACGAGCTACCTAGTGACAAAGGGAGGGTGGTCGTTTGTTTCCCAGCTTTCACCGGTCGCAAGCCAGAGAATCTGTCGCTCTCAAATGTTCACAAACAAAACAAACTTTGTAATAGCAAAGGGAGATAGAGATGAAGTTCTAATCACTCGTAAGGAGACAAAGTGATTTACAATTCACGTTCACACATGCAAAGTAAGACTAAAGAGAGGTTACAATACAAGAGATCTTGCACTTAAAGTGCACTAATACATCAGATAGACAAGCTGTAGAGAACACAGTTTGCCCACCGGGCACTGCAACAGTCCGACGACCGGAGGATCATGGCACGCTCTGCCTTGGTGGTCCGTGGCTGGGCGAGTGGTGCCGACCCTCGGTCCACGACGTTTGATTGGAACATACTTGCTCCTCACAAGATGTCGGTAGCACTCGTGGCAAGATTTCTGACGCGACTCTAGGTTTTCTGCCTGTCACTAGTTCTTCTCTTCTTTCGCCTTATACTACTTCTCTTCCTTACGTGGTTCCCACTCCTTTTTCTGTCGGGGCAGTGTTCGGGTGCTCTGGCCAGGCTTCTACATCGTTAGCGAGTCTCTTCCGAGCAGGACTCGCCCTAGCAGAGTTGTGCCAGCTCACACTGTCAGGTTTTCCTTTTTCGGTGCGCGCTGTTCTTTTTGCGCGTGCGCCTCCAGTGCTCCTATACGCCCTCGTTTCTGGAAGCCGCATTACTTGCAGGTGAAGGAAGGCGTTTGAGTATCTCTTTATAAATGCAGGGGGCAGCGAGACGTCAGCTTTTGGACGTATTTTAAGTACGTCGCCTTATTTCAGATTTCTCTCTGGAAGGCCTTATTCAGGGAGTTCGGGAGATGGTTTCTAGCAGTTATGGTATCTTTTAAAGGATATTAGATGTTTCATATAGACGCTACTGTCACCACATATTCTTCTAGTGCGCGTTCTAATGGTAGCGCTGGTGTCGGAAGTCAATATCAACGGTGCTTCCGGAAACATCCATGTCGTTTCGTCTCTAAATAGACCGGTTTTTTGTTGGTCCAACGCCAGAAGAATTAAATTATACGCAAATAGTTGTCAATCCTGTTGACTCTGCGAAACACTTTTACGCGACGGCAGAGCGTAAGTATTTATCTGAATACAGAGGAAGCAAGGTAAGGGAGTATGGTTTACTACGGGGTGGTTAACAGTGCTTGGCATTTAGAGCGTTGGGCCATCGCATCATCGCAACATGGGGGTCACTTTACGCAACAGTGCTTTCGTACAGCGCTTGCACACAAGCGCCACCACGGCGCACGACGCGCTTGAAATTGTGCTATTCAACGGCAGTGCTTCGGCTCACTACAAAAGCTTAGAAGTACGTATGAGGAGAGATAAATAGTTAATACCATGGCCATTTACATCGAAGTGGTGATAACCGCTGCGTAGCACGGGCCAACATTACGTGATTTGTCGTACGGAAATGAAGCTGTTCGTTTCCCACCCAGTTGGCTGCAATCTTTTGACAGCGACCGTTCACGTACGCACGAGTACACGCACCTCCGCACGCCCATAGTCAACCACTAAGCCCTAATGAGAGTCTTTACGATAGAGATGTCACTCGGTAGTAACTACTGAGAAGAGCTTGATATTTTATTACGTTTATGAATTCAGGCTTACGAAATCACAGATGTCGAAGCGGCACATGATGTTTCTATGTGACTAAACTTCAGCTACTGAAGAGCTTCTCTATCGGCATGGGAGCAAAACTGCACTTTAAGCATTCATTAGTAGGCTGAGTGATCCTGTACAGATTTCTACGTTGGAAAGCCAGCCTGAAAAATATGTTCACTCAAAGGCGGCCTGCTAGGTTAACTTCTTATATACGGCACTAATGCGCCAGAACACGAGTTAGTAAGCATGCCGAATCGTCCGGCAGGATCAAAGGGACTCATGTACAGGCTACAAGCAAGTAATCAAGGCATCTTTCTCAGGGTGCTCACTAAGAGAGGGCATGACTCTACCTAAACAATACATATCGAGGTACAAGAGCCTTCCCTTGTCGTCGACTACTTATCGCCTTAAAAACGGCAGCTCTCTGAACGTACGAGGGGCATTTTAAGTATATGGGAATCTTTTAGCTCCAGTTCTTGACAAACTCAGGCTAACATCGACCAGGAACAGCGGCGAGCAATAGGGCGAGCCTGAATCCGAATATGAAATGAACTTTTAGAAACTTTCCGTCTGAATGATATGGAGCTTGGAGCATGCTAAACGAACCGGCGCGACCCTTCGATGGTCAGATACTACTCATACTACTCAAGAACGAAGCGGCAAATGCCTCACAAAGGAGACCCCCCAGCTAATAGCGATCGATTATCATGATGTCGTGGTTAATACGGCTCATCCGTTCCCTTGCACCTGTCCCCTCCCCCTCCCTTTCGATGTCACACTAGCAGGTGCAACCACGATGCCGTGCGCTATTCGGATTTCAATTGTGTCATTTTGCTTTCAGTAGAGTCCCGCATTACCTTGTGCCCACCAAGGAAGTTAATGCAGCACCACTGGATCGTTAAGTATTGCAGTTTTGTATGAGGATACGTTTCACGGTGCAAAACGAAGTTCCGAAAACGGAGTGCATGCGAATGCAAGGGTGCCTGAATTTTCTCACAGGAAGCAAGTTTTTAGCCTCGATTCCTTGCCGCCATGCAATAGCCAAGATTCAGCTGCTTAGTGCCGTACCATGATGAACTAATGGGAATAACAGTATTGTTTTAGCAGGTATGTATTTATTGCTTGGTATCTTTGATCACGAACTACAATGAGTTGCGAAAGGGTCCGTCTATGAACAATCTGTGCAACCAGGACACATAGTCGCCTTTCCAGAAGTGTACATTGCCTATCTTACAGTTAGCGCTGCTTCCTCTGATCGTTATTTCACAATATGAGCAAACAATTTGCAGAACAATAAATAACGTAGCTAAATCTATTCGTGTTTAAACGGATTACTTGTCATATTTCTTAATAACCACGGCACGAATTTTAGTCCGGTACTTCCGAGGAGTTCCAAGTTCGACGAGTGTGTTTTTCTACTGTGACGCTCGGCGACATAGGTTCGGGGTGAGGAGGAGCTCAGTCCTCCGGCTCCAGTTCAGCCTCTTTACGGGCCTTGCGTGCAAAGGCCACCAGAAGCTGCTCCAGACTAGAGTCACTGACGACGATGTGGTCGAAGGTGAACGTCTTTCGCAGGGCGGCTACCCTCTGGAAGAGTACACTCCACGGGATCCGGTACTGCAGGCGGTATTCAGCAACCTTCTGCACACGCTGCGGAAAGCAAGAAAGGTGTGCAGGTATCAGACAAAAGCTGGGAAGACTAAAGCGTGATCACAGAAAAAAAAAAAAACTGTAGTCAGTGTGCTGTACTAAAGGCGCTACAAACAAATGCATCGTTTAATATAGTTACAAGAGTCATAATGCTCACATCTTTGCCTTCCAGGCGTTTCGCTCCTGGAAACGCTTGGAGGACGGCCGTGTCCAGCTGCTCGTCTTCGACCTTAGCGCCCTCTGCCAGCTTGAATTTGAGGGTGAGACTCCCGCCGAACTTTACCCTGAGGTGCCACATGGGTCCGAGACACGTCATTTGGCCCTTGACCATGATACCGATGCGGTCGCAGGCCTCCTCACACTCTTCCATGCTGTGGGAACGGGACGGGGCACATTGCGGAGACACTGACTCAGTGATATGATGTAGCAACCGACAATGAAGCGCGCGGCTGTATTTTATGTTCTCTTAGGAGATATTTCAGTAAACGGTATGGCGGGGTCACGGTCTTGTATGTAGCCGCATGGAAGTTGCCTGTGGCACCTAGATAGGGCGTAGTTTACGTACGGCGATAAATGGCTGCATGCTATGGAAATGGAGAAGTTATCTAAGTGAAGCCGTTTGCTACAGTAGTCGACTAGGCACCACTAGCAGCATTTTAGCAACAGGAAACAGTAACGGTTATTTTTAATAGTCGCAAAGAACGACTGTTGGCTAAAGGAGCCGCCACAGCCAAGTTTTATTGCAAATGATTTCTTCCGGAAAGGATCGGCAGGCGGCAACAAAAACGTCTGTAAGAAGGGCATTTATGTGGGCATGGCAGTCTATTGGTGACAGGCACTTTCTAACAACACTTTACCTTAACGAAACTTAAGCGACTACACGTCCGAAGTTCTCGTCACTGCAAGGTATAGTTGAGTTCCCATTGTGCACAGTTCATCTCGCAAAGAGAAATGACAACAGCACCTGGTGCTCTGTTATCATTGTAGTTCACTGGTATGACATTATGAAAGGGAACGGTTGGCACTCAATGGCCAAATTTATTTTACTTGCCATTGAACTTTAAAATGTATTCTATAGACCATTCTTAGAGAGATAAATAATGAGAATAAATCGCATTTCTCACCCACAATCATGGAGTAATCGCCAGTTGAGGGAAAAGCAAGCGTTTCCTTTTATGCTGCTCGCGCCTGTGCGTTCTCTCGCGCGGCAGCTTCGAATCGTTTCACAGAAGCTCAGCAGAATTGTGCCTAACACGTCGTATGGGTTAGTTCCTGGCAAGTGCGGTGAACGCGACGCTGTAAACTTAAATGGCGAGCAAATATTATACCTTCTGGGAGAGATGCATCACGCCAGTTGTGTGCGGCTTGAAATAAACAAGTTAAAACCGAAATCCCAACCAACGGAATTTCTTAGAAGACAAGCTTGCGCCATTATGCTGGGCGCAGGTAAAAGCTCTCACTTGTGCGTCGTTAAGATGAACGTGGTTTTGGTGGCGACCTTGACGTCGGCCAAGACACGCTGGATGTGAATGCGCGAGGCAACGTCGACGCCTGCGAAGGGCTCGTCCAGGAACACGACTGGAGGGAAGCCCACCATTGCCGTGGCGATGGAGAGCTTCCGTTTGTTTCCCCCACTGCGCATTCGGAGAAGCCCACGTGAGCCATCAAACTGAGGCAGGGAAGGTGGGCTCCTGTCTGAGTCTCTTGTTCCTTCACGTCTTACTTGCGAGGGCCTGGCCCACTGTTAGGCGGCATTCCCTTGCTTCGCTTCCGATGCTGTTCGATAGCTCTTGGCATTCATGCAAATGCAAAACCATGTCCAGTAGAGCACATGCATTGCTCCCGACAATCTGTGCCCCGTTTTACCATGTCGCATGGTCGGAGTCCGTGGTATGCCTTTGCGCTGCGGCCACTCCTCTGTCAGGCGAAGACATCGCCAAAACAGAGGAAAAGGAAACTTTAGATATGAATTTCAGCGACTGTAAAAACGCGGTGCTGCAGCAGTCGTGCTGCGCAGTTGAGAATGTGTGTGTTCCGCGTATCATGAAACTACGCGAGGGGGAGGGCAGAGAGAGAGGAAGCACGTGAGTGAGAGAAAGGGGACGTAGGAGGAGAGCAAGGAGACAGTTCAGTGCTGCCAGGTGAAGGTGCCGTTCGGGAAACCGAAGCTTAACATTTTACAGTACACCTCGCCTTCTCTCTTTTCTTTTCAATTACGCGCGTGGATGCGTGCTCGTGTCTGCTCTCGCGTGAAGAGCGGCAATAGAAATACCGTGCTTGTAGCGACAAAACAAAAGCTGTCCTACTTCAACGTATTCAGCAAAAGATGGTTATAAAGGGGAGTACGCAGAAACTTAAAAAAAAAGCGAGGAAATATATCTTCGAAGTGCAGATTTTAGGTGAAAGCTGATTTACATGTCACCATCACCATTATCAGCTTGACTGCACCCACTGCAAGATAAAGGGGTTTCCCACGTCTCTCCAATTAACCCTGTACTCTGCCAGCTGCGGGCACCCTATCCACGCGATCTTCTTATTCTGATCCGCCCACCTAACTTTCTGCCGCCCCCTGCTACGCTTACTTTCTCTTGGAATCCACTCCGTTACCCTTAAGGACCAGCGGTTATCTTGCCTTCGCATTACATGCCCTGCCCGAGCCCGTCTCTTCCACTTGATTTCGACTAGGATGTCATTTACCCGCGTTTGTTTCCTGACCTACTCGGCCCTCTTCCTAGCTCTTAAGGTTACATCTATCATTTTCCTATCCATAGCTCGCTGCATTGTCCTCAATTTAAGTTGACCCTTTTCGTTAGCGTGTATGTTCCTGCTCGATAGGTAGTACCGCTAAGATGGTTTTATATATTTTTCTCTCGAAGTGCACTGGTAAACTACCATTCGTGATATGAGAAACCTGCCAACACTCCGTTCTTATTCTTCCAGTTATTTCTTGTGATCCGGCTCTGCAGTCACTACCTGCCTTAAGTGGACGCATATCCTTACCACTTCCAGCTCCTCGGTACCAACTTTGAACTTCTGTTCCCTTCCCAGACTATTGAACATTAATTTGGTTTTCTGCAGAATAAATTTTTCACCTACCGTTCTGCTCTGCCCCGTAGGCATTGAGCTTACATGTAGACAGTTACAATGAAGGTGTCAAACAACTTCGCCTGATGAGTTTTGCAAACCCCCATTCCATCCTCGAGTACGATGGCAAGTCATGCTACAGAGGCGCCAGCCCGCCGCGTTGGATGAGAGGTTAAGGCATTCGGGTGTGGAGCCCTGTGACATGGGATCGAATCCTGGCCGCCGAGGCAGCATTTCGATGAAGGCGAAATTCAATTCACACCCGTGTGCTCCGCCGGCTGTGTGCGTTGAAGGGCCTCAGACGGTCGAAATGACTGCAGGACCTTTAGGCCCCACTTCAGCCTTACTCGTATCCCACCTGCAGCTTCAGGGCGTTCATCCTACAAACCAAAACACTCCATCGCAGCAGGGCTTGAAATAACAAGCTGCAGTGCATCAACCGCTGCGTCGCGCCCAATGCGAAGATGTACGACGGCTGAGTCGTTCCTTCCCCTCGCACGTTCGGTGAACCTACTCCCAACGCCACTTGCGCCATGCGACCATAAATGACAACTGTAGCCAGAGCGCTGCGACTCTTCCGACGTATCCAACGTACCCACTACGCTCTCCTTGACTGGGTCCAAAAAACCAATTCGCGCAATTTTTCGCGCAAAGTTTGATGCCCAGAATTCTAGGAACAGACGAGAATACGTTTGTTGCTTACCTGTAGCATTCGCAAGGCTTCGCCGCGTATTCCTCTAGGTCGACCTTGATGATCAGCTCTTGCACCATGACGGCAAGGACCCTCTCCGGCACACCGCGCAGTCGGCCGAACAAGAAGAGTGTCTCGTAGGCATTCAGTTTGCCCAGTAACGAGTCCCTTTGAGGGCAATACCCGATGTGCGCTTGCCACTGCGTACACACGCAACAAGCAGACGGGGACGCCGACGCTGTTAAGGTACACTTTTCAGCGTGTGCAGCGTCCGTAGAAGTCGCTGCTACGCGATTGGATCCTCTTCTCATATATCGGGAGATCGAACCACGCTTTCACGCATCTTAACGTCGGAACCTTCTTCACTCATCGACACATCGCTTTATCATATCGGCATTTCGCACCCTGTTCTGAAACAACGGCACATCGAACACTGTTTTCGTGCATCATCACTTCTGACTCTGTTCTGATACATTGCATAGCCCTACTGAAAGCTTCCATGTGACGAGTCCCGTAGTTCAGTTTTCATATCGATTATACGGAGTACATATGAAACAAGTGAAGACGATGGAAGGATGGAAGTGGAGACGATGGAAAGCGCTAATAGAAACTTACGGACTCGGTATAACGTAATGCACACTATAATGAAATCATATGGAAGTTATATAGAATGTTTAGACGCCATTCAGGAGATATATGGACTTCCATGTATTCCTTCATATCAGATGTCCTCGATAGTTCTATAATTACATACGAGCGTCTCATGAAACGTTTCAGTACGGTGGCACATAGTAATCTCTTGAGATATATCGGACTCTGTTTTGACGCATGGCACATAATACCCAGTTTTGATGCACCTGCACATCAACTCCTGTTTTCACACTTCAGCCCCTGTTGTGACACAACAGCGCATCGAACGCTGCCTGCTTTGAATGACTGGCACATCAGAACCTGTTTTATCGGACAGCGCCAGGCGTGCAGTGCCTCTGACAATCGGCTCAATCTTTCATCTGCGGCGTCTACTGGCTTTGCATGTTGTAGATTCGTGGTGAGCACAACGGTTTATCTTGGAGGCGCACTTACCTGCCGAGGCGCCTTGTTGAGAACGAGTGTCTTCATGTAGGCGTTGCCATCGGTCATCGGAATCAGCGCCGCAAGCATTTGGAATGTCGTTGTCTTGCCGGCACCGTTGACGCCGACCAGGCCGAAGCATTCGCCCGGACGTAGGGCCAGATAGATACCACGCACGGCGTAGAATTCGCCGAAAAACTTGTGCAGGTTGCGCGCTACCAGGGTGTACTCGGCGAACATGTCGTAAAGAGGCGCCCCTTCTGCATGCCATGTCAGATGTTGCAAACCGCACTAATACACCTCTGTTCACTTGTTGCTCCTCAAAATTCCCGCCTGAAATGAAAAAAAACTCCAGCTAGGAAGAGTGCCAAGTTGTTGCTAGGAAACGCGGGTTAATGACATCCTAGTCAAAATCAAGAGGAAGAAATAGGCTTCGGTGGGGCACGTAATGCGAAGGCAGGATAACCACTGGTCCTTAATGGTAACGGAGTGGATTCCAAGAGAAGGCAAGCATAGCAGGGGGGGCAGAAAGTTAGGTGGGCGGATGAGACTAAGAACTTTGCGGGCATAGGGTGGGCACAGCTGGCAAAGTACAGGGTTAACTGGAGTGACATGGGGAGAGGCCTTTGCCCTGCAGTGGGCGCAGTCAGGCTGATGATGATGATGATGATGGTGATGTCTCCATGGCTGCAACAGAAAGAGTAACAGATATACCGTGACCCGTTCTCGCGGCGGAGCAGCTGCGCCTGCGCTGTGGCAGGCTTGCGCCCCTCGGAGCCATCTGGGCATGCGGAGCTCGTTCTTCGGGGAACCGGTTAGCGGTAGTGGAACGCGGATCGCGCTCACTAAATCTCTCTGAGATTTGGAGCTCCAGCATAGCGCGTGCCGCTACCACTCTATTGCTCTACCGCCATGTGAGAATGCGCACGCGCAGATTATCCCTAAAGCAAAGGTGCGCACTCAGCTGTACAGTCGCTGGAAGGAGACTCCATGCAGTTGACTACAACTGGCTTGTCGGCGCTATCTTCGCATGCGCGATGGGTCCGGGCGGTCAGGGTATACGGTAACGGCATGCTTTTCCACTTTCAGGCGCCAGTAATTGTTTTGGTTTAAAGTAAATATTTTACCCTTAAAATAATAAAGGAGGGGGTGCGAAGAGGAAAAGATTAACCGTAGTTGGGCGCTCCGGATTGATTTCAATACCTGGCGGACTTAAACATGCACTGACATTTCATACCGCACGGGATACTTTTGAATCAAGATATTTGCTCTGTTCAAACGGCCTTACCTAGAATTGGAGCCTTAACGCTATCTCGTTAAAATACGACTAGATAAAAATGTGCAAATAAATAAGCATTGACTTAATCGCAACTAAGTGGTATCTGCCACCTGCGGTTGTTCTCATAACAAAGGGGCTAAGTGGCTCCTTGCTTTGGAATCTGCACTGCTGACGTTTCTTACAATAAACTTTCAGAGATCCCTCTACCAGCCATAATACTTATCCATTATTACTGATTGGATAACAGTGCTGCTTTCTGGAGAGAGCTGTTTGTTTACCATTTCTTTTAGTGTTCTGTTCTTTTTATCAATGCCTTCTGCCGCTTGTAAGTGGTAGTTCGCAATTATCATGCAGCTATTAATATAAGGGTTTCCACTGTTTAAGTTAATATATTTTTATTTTATCTTCCTTTCTGCTTTCGCCATATTTCTGCACTGTGAGACAGATATACGGGTGCTTGTAGATGAAATCACAATACAGATCAACAGGCTATAAGTAACCCAGAAAGAACAGGCGTTTTTTTTCTGCCTTCTGCTCCACCATACCCTAGCTGGAAGGGTGGAGAGGTGACTGGTGGGTGGTGCTTCTTGACGGCAGCTCGATTTCCTACTGCGTCTTTAAGTCAATTTCGACATTGTTTTTTCGTTCAACTGATGCGTGGGCTTCTAGTGTGTGGAGGCCTTGTGAAGGATGGAAGGAGGTGGGTTGGTGCTGCGTGGAACTTCTGCAGGTTGAATGTGTGCGGTGGTGGGGAGGTGGATTGAGGGTGTCGCTGGGTGGGTGGACAGCCCCATAGCTAGGGATAGGGAGGTGCATGGTGCTTCTGGAGTGGAGGCTTCATTCTTGCCCGTCATTTTAGTCCTGCGTCACTGCTATCGCAGGTAAAGAAGTAATCCTATGTCATATGCAGCTTTCGTACGTAAATAGAGAACGGTTTAGGGTTGTGCGGTGCGCATCGAAACTATATATTAAAGATGAGCGAACAAATACTTCTTTTCGCGGACTATGGTGTTGACGAGCTGCTTCTCATTCTCCACGTCCTCGTCCAGCGCCGGCGTGTGCAGGTCCTGCAGCTTCTCTTCGCCAAAGATGTCGCCCGACGCCTTATGCACGGCGTAGGTGAACAGGCACGCACTCAGCGCCACCATGAGTGTCAGGGGAGCCTGGATGCTGTACCAGGAGAACGAGAAGGGACCCGTCACCTGCCATGCCTCCTTCTTTGAGTCTGAGGTCAGCACTGCGAGTGTAGAGGAGAAAACGTTGGAACGATTAACACGCCATCGATGATATTTGCGTAAGTGTCTCGATCCATTGTACCGAACCGTTTGCAGGTGGTATAGTTGTTGCATCCCAGTAAGTCAATCACAAAATTCAACACATATTTTCTGTAGCGCTGCTGTCACAACAAAACTTCCTGTTGTATTGAGCACTAGCCTCGTGTAGCGACCGAGCGAAATAAATTGTTTTGATTTGACGAGCGACTGCTGAATACCACAGAAGACGATGTTGTTACTGCAAGAATACCTTTTGCGGCGTCAAGAATTTACATAGGCCAGACAGGCCGTTGCATTAACATTAGACTAATGGAGCATGCCAGTTCATTGGATAAAAAAGACACTAATCTGGCAAAGCATTGCAGTTTTTGTAAATGCGTACCTTTCTTTGACGATACAGAATTGTTATTTTTTCATTGTGACAAGACCACCAGAGAAGTTGCCGAAGCATTCCATATCACCAGAAAATCTAATGGCTGCGTTAGCGAAACGTCTTTAGTCTTGTCAGCGAAGGAAATGTCATTGCTGCATAAAGGGTAGATTGCAAGGCAGTTACATCACGTGTATATGGTGGCATTTTGGTGAGTGTGTATCTGATCTTCACTGTATGACCTGGCGCGTGTGCGCCCGTGCTTGTATGTATAAATTGACTTCCTGCTTCAAATATATCAGTTGCAAGTTCAGCGCCGTGTTTGTCTCCTCCTCTTTCTGGTCCTGTTGTCTAGCGCTGTTTGAAATTGTATTGTTACCATGGAACACCAACTCGCCCAGTCTGCTACGCTTCAAGAATTTCTGTCGTTACATCAAGATCACGTCCCAAAATACTGCAAGCATATCTGTTGTAACCACAGGAACTTTCTGGCGTGTTTTTGCATAGGGCAACTAGAAACACAGGATCTTCTCACGACAGTCGTTAGGAGGGTTGGGCCACCTCGCACTCCCTATGGCACAACGGATGCTTAGGGAACAGCCTGTGGTGATATTCTGTCGTAAAACACGGCGCCAATGATCACAGCATCTTTTTACGTGTTTGAGCTGCTTACCCGTAGTATCGCGATGAGTTGCAATGAGTTGTAATGGGAGAGATGGCGGCGGAGATTTTGCCACAAAATTAAAGCGCGCAAAAGAAAACGACGAGGTGAGACTCGTAGAAACGACACTACCCAGTGGGCATTGAAAGTCCGTTGGACGTCCTGTGGATGTTCAGGATGTCTGCAGGATGTCTGCAGGACGTCCAAGGAAGGTTCAGTGCCCATTGGGTACGACCACGGGTCGTAGTGCGCACGTGGTGGTGCTCTACGCGAAATATATAAACGTTGCCCCCACGTACCATCTTTTGTTCCAGACTTTTGCGAAGTCAGGGTTGAGCGGCGGGGGTCTCTTAATTCGTAAAGGCGAATCAGGTGCGCTTTAGTGGATGGGTTTAATATTTTGCGCAGTTTACTTGGCTGGCCACGAACGGCCAGCACGAAAGCGCGTTCTACCAATCAATTCGGAGGGTTCATTGTGAATTCGTGGAATTCCACGCGATGTGAGAAAGGGGGTGGGGAGGAGATCGAGTTATTGTTCTAGCTGCCAGTCTCAAAACGCAGATCTCTCGGCCGTGTACATCACGACGAATTGGACCCGTATAAAGTGCCGTCTGTTATACAGTGCATGTAGTACAGTTCCAGAAGGCAGCTATAGAAACCCGGCGCAGCAACCTTTGGTGTATCTGCAATACTACAATGGCCTACAATCCTTAGAATAAAATGCATTGAGAGAATTTCTTAAGATACACCATTTTCTTGAAAAGTTCAGCCCCGTTATAGTGTATGCGACTTTTAGGCGCCGCCGCTTATGATTCAAGTTTCATACGCACAGTCCCCAGTGCACTGGCAACAGCATGGCGAGCCCTGCTGTTTTCGATATTTGTTTTTGCGAAACATAAAGGAACACGAACGAAGAAAGTAAGTGTAATGACAGCTATCAGCCTTCACAAGTTAACGGGACGAAAATCGTTCGCTTCGTTCATGTTAGCTTCAGCGTCGCGAACTGTGTCCATCATTTCAACACACGTATTCTCCAAAAGGTCCTCGAAGCTCCCTAGCAATCGGATTTCAGGGAACGCAAGCAAGGTCATGTTGATACTGCCATCCTCAAGACTGTGTCGCAGCTTCTACTAAAGCCTTCATCAGCATGCATGTAGGCCAATGATAATTTGTGAATCGAAGTTGGTTGCAGCAGTCGCGCACCTTGGGCCCTTTAAGACTGTAATCTGAAATCACTTTTATTGTCCAACGTTATACATGATAAAACTTTCCCATAATGAAGCGCTGTACTGAAAAGCACTTAATAATTGGTTTTTGGGGAAGGGAAATGGCGCATGCTGTCTCATATATCGTTGGACACCTGAACCGCGCCGTTAGGGAAGGGATAAAGGAGGTCGTGAAAGAAGAAAGGAAGAAAGAAGTGCCATAGTGGAGGGCTCCGGAATAATTTCGACCACCTGGGGATCTTTAGCGTGCACTGACATCGCACAGCACACGGGCGCCTTAGCGTTTTTCCTCCATAAAAACGCAGCCGCCGCGGTCGGGTTCGAACCCGGGAACTCCGGATCAGTAGTCGAGCGCCCTAACCACTGAGCCACCGCTACGTCAATTTTTCTTACTCGGCTTTAAGACATTACCGTCAATTCCTTTTGAACGATAGCTCAATACGAGCAATTATCAAGGGTAAGCAAGGAGGAGGAGGAGGAGGAAAAGCTTTACTTTTATTTAAGGCAAGCATCGCGTCCACCTGCTTACCGACATGAATGATATCGAGGTGGGTTAGGACCATGAAGACCATGTGGGCCCAGGATGGCGCGCTCTTGACAATTCTCCCTCTGCGGTCACGCCCTCACGGTTAAGCGCATTTATCAGGGGGTGCGGCTACACTCCTGCGGTCCCATCTTCACCAATGGTGACACTGGATCGGACGGGAGTATTGTTTCCTTTACCCATGGCAATGGAACAAGTGTCAGCGTGAGAGTTGGAAAGTGGAAAGAAAGGGATAGTGAGGAGGAGGGCTCTCACTTTTGCAGCAGTGAATGATGCCCGATCCGAGGAGGCGCATCTCATCGCAGAAGTTAACGAGCGTCTTGTCGACGCTGCTCCGAGAGCGCAGGTCGTTGCACATGGCCGCCTCGTATTCGAGGTTCACGGCGCGGATGGTGGCGGCGCCAAGCAGAAATGGCGGGAAGATGAGCAGTGGGATGCTGAGAGCCTGGCTGCGGAACGCCGTCACGGACGTCAGGAAGAGGAGGAAGGCTGCGGGTCCTGCAGCACAAGCACCGGAAGTGGGCGAAATGTGACGTGGGGGAATGATCGATGGATTCGTGTCAAAGCAAAGCTTTGGGCTGTGAAGGACACCGTACGGGAGAATTATCTGTTTAAACCACCAGGGATTATTTAACGTAGACTAGTATCGCAACGCAACGTCTCTTGAATTTCGCCTCTATCGGTAGGCGGCCACAAACTGAGGAAATAATCTTGCTGAACCTGCGATCATCAGCTCAACGCAACAACCATTAAGCCATCACTGGGGCTGGCATGTATGAAAGCAATTGTTTCAAGTGCTGATGTTCTAGGAACGCTGTCCTAGTTGGAGGTGGACCCAAGCGTATAATACAGTTTGAGGTCACAGCGGGATGCATTCCTTGTTCTTATTCGTTGCAGGCATGCTTATAATCCCCTACACTGCAGTTCTCATACCGAGGACCACGTCTTTCACTGGGTTGTTCGCAACAGCGCGCCATGCTCAACAATCACCACGAGTGCCCTATAGAGCACATGCTAGCGCTGGTAGGCTTATAATTTATCAGGCCTAATTTGAGGGCCAGGAAAAAAATCTATGCGGAGTATTTTATTTTGTTCAGTAGGAATGCTGCATTACCAACGTTAAAATAGTTGCGGAGCAAAGCTCTTGGGGCTGTGTTATACCTTGTTTAAATATATTTGTAAATACTATTCGTTCCGTTGCGTAATATGTTACTAGGATTTAAAATGAAATATATTGAATTTCGTACCCGATACAGTCAAATAACCTGTACATTTACAGGCTCGCTGGTAAATATATAGGTCGAGCTTACGTGCTAGAAACGAGAAGTACGATGTTCTATTTGTGAAAGCACAAAAAGCGCGAAGGCGGCGCTCGGAATAGGGCAAAATCGTTATGTACAGACTTGATGGGTTTCACATTTTTGTCTTTTTTTTTCGTACGTGCATGTTATTTGCACAGTGAACTTCCACACGGATTAGCCATCTTGCCCTATCTCCCACGCTGCTCATTTGGTTTGAGGGCCAGTCATTGGTGCCTGCTGCTGTTTCCTTACTATGCGCCTGCAGTGGAGGCCCAGTCGACAGTACAGTGTGACAGCCTGTCTGACATTTAGCTCACGGCGCACGCAGATGTGTCATTAAAAAACTACAACCGGAATAAAAAACGGATTTATAAGTATGCATTACACTGAGCAGTGCTGAGTAGTACAGACGGGCAGTTAGCGTAAGATTGGTACGTTACTCAAAGAACACGTAGCCTGAAATAAAGTTGCATGCAGACTGGTCGGAAGCTGCTTCCAGCCACAACCTACAGGGCGTACAAGCTTTTACCGCGGAAGGAGGCAGCCACCTACTCACCTCCCAGCGCGTATATGCCCATAATAACGGAATTCGCAGTGGTCTCGGACGTGATGTGCTCCGCCACTATATACGGGAGCAGTATGCCGATCGGGGCGAACACCAGCACAATCGTGAAGAGGGCCACTGCAAATGTAAAAGTAGGATAAACAGGGCGGGGTGTACCTAGTGTTATCTGTCAGAGTTACGAACGACATAAGATGGTTTAATTTATGGAGTTTATTGTCCCAAAGTGACTCATGCTACGAGGGACACTGTAGTGGAGGGCTCCTGATAATTTCGACCTCCTGGGATTCTTTAACGTGCGCTGACATCGCACAGTACACGGATCTCTGAGACTTCGCCTCCATTGAAGGGGCGGAGAGGAGGGGGCAGCTAACGTTATACGAAACAGGGGGGTCTAAGCCATAGCTGCGTTGTAGACCTGGGAGTGGGAGTGGGCGTTCTCGAAATGTGCAGTTTCTGGTCATTCTCAGGGAGGGCCCAGTGGGAGTGCTTTTTCATTTTAAGTAATATTTGCTAAACACAAGATGTCTGGTCTCCACGTAACAGTAGTAGTCGTCCTGACCATCCAGCAAAGCATACACATGCGCTTTGCCGAGGCGCCAAGTGTACTATAGACTTCAACAGGAATACTGAAGCACAGGGAATGTTCGCTTACCGCCAGTCTCGAGGGACAGCTGCTGTAGATATATGAAGCCTCCGTAGATGGTGGACATTGGGACAAAATAGAAGAGGAAGTCGAAGGTGAAGTGCGCCGTGACGTAGACGCAGCCAGAGACGCCGCTCATGAGCTGCAAGCCGCGCACCCCGCTGTGATTCTCTGCGGCCGGGAGGGCGACGAAAGGAGACAGCAGCAGACCCATGCTGACCGTCACCATGCAGCCCCAGTACGCCCAGTTCTGCTCCACGGCCAGTTTCAGCTGCTGCAGCATCTCGTCGTCATCGCGGTCGCTGATAATCCGGAGAAGGTCATCTGGCATCAGGTCCAGGGTCAAGTTGGTGTAGATTCGCAAGTCACGCTTGTTGGTCGCCGCCCGAAGATTGGCCGTTTGCATCAGGTTGTTCTGCACCAGCAAGCTCATGATGGCCGCTGGGTTGTACCATCCGGTTATGGTTCTGCGAAGTAAAGGAAGCGCGCATTTGTGTTTTGCTTCTTATCCGCTGCGTTGCCCATTCCTTCAGATGCTTTTTTTTGGGGGGGGGGGGGGGGGACATTGCGTGTTGTACTGTAGCCTACAAAAGTTTCTGACGACTCCACGACAGGTTCACTATGCGGAGAACAGCTGGGAGGTGCAAAAATAGTCAAAAGCGCCAAGAACTGAAAGATTTACAGTTCAGCCGAGTAATGGAGCACCTACGGTACCCCTCAAGCCCCCCATCTCAGAATCTGTATGAACAAAACATCTCATGGCTTTCAATCAATCTAAAGCTTCAGGCATGCCTTAAGTACCCGGCTACGAAACTCAATTGCAGCTAAGTGGCAAAGAGACCTTTGATAATGTCTGCACGTTTTAATTAAAGTTACAGATTGGACAGGGGCTGCCAACTAAGGCAGAAAATGGCCATCAATATTGGTGCACTTATTGTCGTTGAAACGTGCTAATTGTAACGATATCCGAAGTCTCTGTACGCCGAAACAGTGAGTTCAGGACGTAGCGTGAGGGAGCTAGTCAAAATACAATATGCAGATGACCCGTCATAGTGCGTCGTATGACAGAAGCATTACCGTGAGGTGGAATTTATTGGAAGCTCTCCATTATGGCGCCCGTCGTAGCCTGAGTCACTTTGGAACGTTGAAGCCCTTAAAATCTTGAAAACTTTCTCCGTTCCCGAGGTTCGTGTTCATTTCTGTTGCTGGCAATTACTTGTTTTTATCTCTTCAAGAGTTGTTCGACAACAGACGTAACTGCGCCTAGAGGGTGCCCTACAGCGTGATGACGTGCTGCCTCATAATCTAAGCTTTCCTGCATGGCATGAGCGCATGATTTCTGGATCGCATTCAGCACGCACAAACTGGCTCGCAGTCACTCTCTTTTTCAACTTTGGATGGGCAGACTTGAATGGCAGCAGCTGCTTGCAGCTCCGAGGCTCGTATTTCCAGCCGGTGTGGCTTTCGCGAAAAACTTGCCGCAGATCTAAAACCGGCAACGAACTTTTGAAGGGGTCCTCATGAGTCACTTCCAGCGGCTTCAGATCTTGCTCTAAGGTCTCAAAACCATCCAAAAGTAAGGTATCCGCTTCTGTTCCAGTTCTTTGATCGAAAAGAACTAGGTGCCTTTCACAACAGTGGGGCCTGGAAGGAGGGATGATCGGCTTGTGCCCTTCCGGGCTAGAAACAGGTCGCTGAGCAAAGAGGCGATGCAGGATCCTATATAAATCCCGCTCTTCACGCATACAGGGTCATACCTAGTAATTATGGATAAGCGCAGTTTTGAACGAGATGCTATTTATGAACGCATTTTTTCACGTATCTCAAGGACCCGAAATATAACAGTCAATATATTCGCATATCCCTAGTCGGCAGACTAAGAGACTTGTAGGTTTATGGCTCTTAACATTCTGGTTATCGCCAGAAAAAGATTTTGCTATGCAATATTTTCATAACAGTACTTACAAAAGTTTACAGTTGCCTCATAATTAAAATTGATGTCCAAGAATTCTGGAATTGTCGTTGCCACTGCGCTGTGGTTGACTCCAGGTACACTAGTAGTATTCTGAGAAAACTGCCCACCCATAATGCTCTGGTGCTCTCTTCCACGCACGCGGTTAACTCCTCCCAAGGGATGGAATAGTAGATGTCTTTAACGTCTGTGCATACCGCCAAGCACCTTTTGCTGTACCGCTTTCGATACTCATTGACGTCATTCTAACTTCGTACTCGGAATGGGTGATCGATGGACGGCACGTCGATCTGTTGCTGAAGGAACATAGCTACCGATTTTTTTGCAGCTGCCATGAGAACGCGAAGCTTCTGCTCTGGCTGGTGGGTGTTCGCAGTAAAGGAGACATCAAGTTCCGGCTTCTGACTGTTCTCGATAGAGCGGACCAGGGCGTTCAAATTCAGTTTGCATAGCTTCTTGGCTTATATTTTCATCCTCCTTAACATTGGACGTTTTGTCAGTTTAAAGGAGGCGTCAAGGGCAGCTGATGGTTTTAACGAGGCCAGACTTTTGGGAAGAACAAACTAGTCCTTTTTATTTGCTGTCAGAAGGGCCAATGACCCTCCTTACAGGCACGAGACGATATGTGCCAAAGGCAAGTTCTGGTTTTGCAGTGTCTAGTGCAAGGATATGTATGCACCTTCTGTTATGCATCTACTCCTATCAGCATCCAGAGCTGACCTTTCAACTGGGTGCACAAGGGACAACAGCGCAACCCATGAAACAGCTGGTTGTACGGCAAACTTAGGTCCTTGGTTGAGTACCTCGCTTACCTATTCCGACAAAGAATCCACTGCAATCGTATGAAAAATGTGCGCAGTAGCCTTGCTTGGCTTGGTACATTCTTTCCGCACTTTAAAGATGCGCTGTTATGCTCTCTAGGATGCGACGAGCTTCCCATCATGTTCCTAGTGTCCACCGGTGTGGCTTGAAAGACCCGCATATGCAAACACACAGTTTTTGAAGGGCTGCTCTCTGATTCGGCTTTAGCAATCAAGCACAACCTTTTCCTATGGGCGGCAGACGAGAGCAGACTGCTGAAGAAGAGTAGCTGTTCCAGCGGGAGCACGTTGTTCCCGATACAAAAAGACATGGTCCTTGCATTACAGACCGCTTGGGCAGCCAGAAACGCCAGGTACATGAGATCCAGGGAAAAACAGTTGAAATGGCCTGATGTACAAAAAATTAAATTCATTTGGATAAGGTTGAAGGCTAATTGGTGATCCATGATGAAGGATTGCAGCGCAACACACAAAAAAAACTACATACAGAGACAAGTTGACGCATGAGCGCTGAACTTCCAACTTGCCTTTGTGTGTTACTTTTTCCTGCGTTGCATTCCAATTTTCCGTCAACCGAGATAATAATTGTTTTTTTTGGGGAAAGGAAATGGCGCAGTATCTGTCTCGTATATCGTTGGAAACCTGAACCGCGCCGTAAGGGAAGGGATAAAGGAAGGAATGAAAGAAGAAGGGAAGAATTATGTGCCGTAGTGGAGGGCTCCGGAATAATTTCGACCACCTGGGGATCTTTAACGTGCACTGACGTCGCACAGCACACGGGCGCCTTAGCGTTTTTCCTCCATAAAAACGCAGCCGCCGCGGTCGGGTTCGAACCCGGGAACTCCGGATCAGTACCGTCAACCGAGAAAACTCGCGATGCGCTCCGCGTTGACCTAATCATCCGGCGTCCACACATTTACTTTGGACGCTGCATATCCACTGCTCAAAAACACCTCCCATGGGGCGACAGAGTCAGGAAAGCAACCTTGGCTTCTCGAAACAATATAGTAAATACCTCAAAATTAACAGGGACCCTTAACTACATTGTGTTGGCAATGCGATACGATAAGAGGACGGGGCTGCCTTTATATTTAGCTTCCAATTATTCTGGCATGGTTGTTATTGCGGACCCATACACTTCTGACCGCACACAACCAGACGTCTCCTCGGGCAATCTAGGAGGTGGTTAAAGGTTTCCCGCATGGGTCTCAATGTGGCGACACGGACTTCTAGTTGTCACTTCCGGTCTAATGGTGTCACTTCCCTTCAAGCAATGGGCGGGATTTATGACCGACGACTCATTCTTTTCCCCGATGAGGCTTCCAGTGCTCTCAAATAATACTGGTGTTAAGACTGGTACAAACGCGTATCCACTCTTCTAAACCAAAGAACGAAACACACAGGCATGTTCGGCATTATCGGCCTTATTTAACGAGTGCTGCTAACCTCTGGTATAATTCGGCACCCATTGGGTAAGTCGAGGCGTAAAGTACGTAATCTCTTTCCAGACTGTCGAGCAGCTTGACTTGCGGGTTTTGGACCTTGTCGATGGCTGCGGCCTGGCTCTCCAACAGCACCCGATAATTGATCGAACAGTTGTCCGTGGTCATCTCGTGCAAGAAGGCGCGGGCGCCAGTGCCAAACTGAGCGGGTGCACTGACGGCGATCTTCCGCGGAAGCATGCCAGTGTCCACCTGACGCGCCGTCAGCGTTGTCGTGGCCAGGTACGCTATGGCGACCGGAAGTATCCACGCAGTGAGCAGCAGGAAAGGGGAGCGGCCGAGGTACGAGCCGCGTTTGGAGAGGAGTGCCAGGAATTGTTGGCACTCGTCGCGACTCCAGCTCCCTCTCCGGAACTTTTTCTTCGTAGTTTCTTGCGTTGGTATGTCTTGCTCTGCACAAGAGGGAAATAAATAAGCTTCTGCGGCTTCACCTGTCACACCTGGCCCGAAAAATTGAAACATCAGTCTTACTTATTACCAGACTCTTTGCACTGTTGTGAAACATACGAGGCACAAACGAACAAACTGAGCACTATGACTTCACTTCACTTCACTTTATTTCCTTAAAGACCCTCGTGTGAGGGTATTACATAAGGGGTGGGACACATATGGATTAACAACAGAAAAAGTACACAAAACTTAAACGAGTTATACAAAGAAAAATGATTATCATGATGCAAGCAAACGCGTAATTTAAGAAACATAGTTTGGCATGACCATGCAGACTGGATTAGGCGGACTTGTGTGACAGAGGTTCTTAATCAGATAGTTGGCCTTCTACTAAGACTTGTGGTGCCTCCTCTCTACGAAGAATAATGCTCTCATTACTTGCAGCGACTGCTCTGAGCCTTGCGTATACGGCTTTTTAAACTTCTTTGTAGGCAAGTGTAGCGTCTTGCATGCTAGAATGGAAACACATGCCCACAGAACAGGCCCCAGTGAGCACGCCCTAATGCATCTCAAGCAATCCGTGTATAATTTTATTATTTTTTTTGGTTTTACACTGATGAATCTTAAATGTGTCTTCTGCACAGATGCCACTGCTGACATTTCATCTTGAGGGACGCGGAAGGCATCATAACGTTACAGGAACGATAATAGCGGACAAGGTAAATTGAAAACAATCGGGAAGTGTTTGAAAGATTATTTTGAATCTAGATCCTTTAATTTAGAAGACGAATTTGCTGAATTTTTTTTTGGGTGGGAAGAGGGGAAGGCGGGTTATTTATTCCACCAGAGCAGATTCCACGAGAGCTAATGTGGATGCTGACGAAAAGAAGGCATCACTTTTCTGGTGGTGGAAAACGGGAAGGTGTCGAAAATTGTCTGTGATTGTCTGCGTTGGAAATTGTCTGGCGTGAAAATTGTCCCGGCACTGGTTATGACGTCAGATTTGAGCGGGTGAAGAAGAGTGGGACATGGAAAAGATGTCGGCTGTGTTATGGATGGTTGTGTATATGTTTAGGAAATGATGTGCGGAGGCAAATCTGATCATACATTATTTATCATACCCTTGAGGGCCCTAAGCTCATTATATAAGCGGGCGATATAAATCACACAAAAAAAAACAGACACAAAGCGCCCTAGAACGTACAGTAATGGGCAAAAGTTTACGGGATGCGGATTCAAGGAAAATAGTTTAGTCCTGCGTTGCCAGGCTAACCGTTCGGTTGGTATTTGTTCCAGGGCATGGAGCACGCATGTTCCTTCATGCTCGTATGGCTTTTCACTGACGTCCTTTGCCTGACCGCGTCGGAATTTTTTGTAGCGAAAGCTACATTATCCACGAACTCGCAGTTTCTCCGCCCTCGCATTCCCACCGTGGTCGCACCGCACCACGTGACCAACCACGTGACTGGTCGCGTGACGGACCGCGTGGCGAACCACTTAACAACTAGCCAGACAACCAGATTAACCTAGACTTGCAATCAAGATTAACTAATGCTAACCAATGCTATGCCTTAGCTTTCGCTACGTATATCCTGGCATAGCCGAGCTAAGCCACTGCCAATTTTTTCCTCGAACTCGCATCCCATAAATTTTTTTTCCATGACAAAAGCAACCAATGCGACAATTTCCTACATTCAAAAAATTGTCAGGAAAAAATATATATATTCCTCGTGAATAATAAAATTTGGCGCCGAAAGCAAGCATCGTTAAGGAATGCTTATAAGTGCTTCGACACAAAGCAAACCAAATCTTTTATGCGTACGAGGGATCATGGCAGGAGACTGTTCTCTCCCATTTGGGGAGAGCTTTGGAAGAGGCTTGACGTCTGCAGCAACCGCGTTGGCAGGAACCACATTCGCAGGAACTACTTTGGCAGCCATCACGTTGGCACCTTCCTCCCCCGCCGCCACTACAGCTGGCTTGGCCGATGTCCCAGCGGCTTCAATACGACATACACGCAGAATAAACGAATAAGTGAGTACTGGCCTTAAATAAATGAAAGGATACCTCTTACAAACGCAGAAAAAATAATTATAACCACAGTTCAATAATAGGCCATTCATTATGTTGTGACTACAATGTGCTAAAACAAGCCTGAGACAAAGTATGAGAAACAAGCCAAGACCAGTGCTTCCTAATTATTTAATGCATGATTAACAAACTGAAAAATGCACTAGGTTGTTGGACAAGTGAAAAAATCTTGCTTTATATAAAGTATACTCGAAGCAAAGGTTAATAGAAGAAATCTGCTTTTACTTCTGCACTAAAAAAATTCGTGCACTAAAAAATTATGCACTAAAATATACACTATTCGTGCCAAAAGTCTCCAGGAGACGCAAGCGGCAACTAAAGCGCACAACTTTGTTATCGCTCGGTGGTTCGAAACCACACATAGAGGGGAACATTAGACTTCAGACCTCTAATGTGTGCTAGGGAGATCAGGCGATTGTCGGCAAACGTTGCTGCAGCTGCAACACGCCCTGATCGCTCTTCAAGCGCCCTGGAGACTTCCCTCCGCGATAATACATACCGAGGGTTTGTTACTCTCGGTGTGTCCCACCAAGTCACCACATATTGGTACCACATACACTAAATATCAGTACATTATATACGTATATACATAGCCACTGATCTCCGATTCCTCTCTCCCCCATGGTAGCATACTGGGCGTCGTCTAGTTAACCTCCTGCATTTCCGTTGTTCTTTCTCTCTCTCCACACGCACGCACGGGCACACGCGCACACACACACACGCACGAACGCACACGCACACACGCACACACACCGGCTACTGGCTCGGAGGCACCCCTGGCGAATGCAACGCCGCGCCGGGCGATGCATTCGCGGGTCGCGGCCGCACTCTGCACTGGTTATGACGTCACATTTGAGCGGGCGAAGAGGTTGCTGCAGACGGTCCCGCGGTATTCTAGTTCACTTTAACCGCGGCGTGCCGCTTGCCGTCATTAAAGCCGGAGAAAAAGTGCGGGATGCGAGTGACGTAAGCCCGTGGGCGTGTCCCTGGGTTGCCCTGCGGTCGCCGGGCGCCCGGTGTGTGCGGTGTCTGGAGAGCTGAAACTTAAATTGTGAGCACTGTAGCGCTGCAGACAGTTATATTTCCCCTAAAGCTAATGACCGATATCGGATGCGCTGATGATCTCCTGTTTCCTCATTACAACCAAACACCTGTCACAATTGATAAGGTAAATAATAGGTGGTGGTAAATTAGTCGGCTATTTATCACTTGGAACCTGTTTTATAAAGTCCGCCTAGACACACTCACGATCGCGCAAGAAGGATAATTTTACCCCAAAAAGTCCATTTTCTATATCAGTCTTCCCTGAAACGCCTGTACATTAGCACAAGCAATGGGACTGTCTTTTTGGCATGCACGAAAATTACAATCGTCGACTTGTACGCAAGACTGCTGTCTGCCATTTGGCGTTGCGCGTATGTCTTCGGTCCGATTGCTATTCGCTCTCTTGTTATGGTTTCTAGCTTCAGGACACGTACAACAGAATATGTCCACTGATTGAAAAGTCGTTCCTAGAATGTTTTACTGCGTTTTAAAGCCTCGCTAAAGTTGTTGAAATCAAAGCGGATCACATTGTTACGGCGTACCACACTGCCAACAACGCCGATTTAGCGAATAAAAGTAATCGAATGAACCAAAAATTATTTGTCGGTGTCTTTGAGGCTTTTTGTCGAAGATGGCTCAACACTTACCAGGAATCTGATCTTTATTCTCGAGCTTTTTTTCTTCTGAAGCCCACTGTTTAATTATTCTGCAATGATAATAAACATCACGGAAGCAGAAAGTGAATTCGCGGGCAATCATAAAAACCTTTCTCCGGCGTTTATTGCGAACAATTTCTATAGTGAGAATAAAACAAAAATGTCGCTTGCTTTCAAAGCAAACGAAACTTGCTGTCAAACTCCTTCTTGCAAATAAGTTCCTATGGCTAGGGGAGGTTTGTAAATAGCCCTAGATTAGAATATCATGGCGAGGACTGTGACAAAGCAATCCTTATTGCTGAGGGCATTGCGAGGGTGGACACATGCTGTCTCGACGGAGTACTCGTAGAACAGTGTGCACAGTTAAGGGAGAATAACATCCAGCCTCAGCAACATGCTAGTTCAAGCCACTGCTGCATGGTCACGGGGCATAAGTGGAACAGTGGAGCCTTTGCGGCAGCAAAAATACCCGTGGTGCACAGAGCTATCTGTATCTGAAAACATTTAGTGTCTAATCAGTCAAAACAGGCTCCCTCATAGCCTAAGTCGGTTCGGGACGTTAAACCCGGTAAACCAAACCAGGCAATGACGAGTTATCCACAAAGGATTTGACGTCTGTAGCATGATGGAGGCTATAAACGGGGCTTGTATTTCAACAAGTCATGCTGCTGGATTGGAGGGTTCATTATGCTTTTACATATGCATGTAGCGCGACAAGACGACAAAATGGGCTGATAGTATATTTGTACTACCGCGTAAATACAAATGTGTGAAGGACATCTTATGAGTGTCGACTAGGTGGCTGTAGAACTGCTGCTGCGGCCGGAGCAAGAGACATGACCAAGAAGATTTTTTTTGGCCAGCGCACAAAATGGCAGGGCCTAATATAAAAAAAAACTGCGGAAAGACTTAAGTGAAACACCCCGAATATTTATCGGCATGGGAATCCAAGTACTTCCTGCTTATTCCCTTCTTTCACTTCTTAGGCAAAAAAAAAAAAGGTATGCCCTCCTGCTTCATCTAGTGCCATCTGTGCTGGCTTTAGCCTTCACTTTCTACAGCGTCCCTTGCAAACAACTGTGGCTCCAATCAAAGCAGTGAAAGTGGTTGGACAGCGAAGATGTAAAACGACACCCAGTTATCCAATTACCCACTGCGACATCACTTGAATATTCACGCACACGTTGCTCTACAAAGAGTGAAACCAGGGACAAGTGAAATGTACTTATATTACCCTTTATTACTTCACAACGACGTTCACAACTGCTTTATGATCCGTATGATATACATTGAGATTTTCAGTTGTAACTGTAGAGATATTCTTTACTAAGGTTAAATCAATGCATGAACCATGAATGCTGGTTGGTTGAGTTGCATTGATGAAACGGCGTTCCCATTGTTCACACGCGCCTTATCATACATCATGTCGTTTTGATGCTTGTTTTGTTTTTTCTTAATGAAAACGAGTACCGAGCTGTTTATGTTGTATGCCTGATTTCAAAGGAGATTTACACTTAATATAAGTTTTATTGTCTCGAAATTTATTTTCTAATCTTTATATTTTATTTTTATTTAATATATTTTATTTTTCTACACTTTTATTCTTTATAATTTTTTAACTTCTTATTTTTATTTCTGTTCTTTATTTTTATAATTTTTTTAATGGCGACTGCTTTATGATCAGTATGATATACGATTTCTATGCTGTTGGGTACTTTTCCACTTGGACTAGCATTGAATTTTTAGCGCGGCGTTTTTGGCTGACGACGCCGACGACACGAAAATTTCCTTGGACGGTAGAGGTATACAGCTTCGCTGTAAAAACGATTTGTCGCCCTCCGCCATGTAGAAGGACTCGCTAACTGTGCTTGGTTATCGTGTTGCACACGCAGAAACAACACATACCACTGTGGTACCAGTAGGGGTCTTACTTGATGTACGCGTCTGCCATTGTGGCAGCAGTGACTCCCACGCCAGAGATGCCGAGCCTTTGGGCACCTAATTCGAGCTGCCGGAACATGCTCGCGAAGCCCTCGCAATCGAAGGTGCGCAGGGCGATGATGACGTCATTGTTGCGCTCTTCCTCTACGACTGCTTGTGGTGCCGCCTGACGCACGACGGTTAGGACGTTGTCCTTCTGGAAGCCTTTTTCCGCTTTTCCCACCTTGAGCTTGTAGCCCACTCCTGCGAGTGAAATTGTGCGCCGCATTGCCGGTGTTCTGGCTTCGGCGACATGTACAGCGATATTATGTACATATATAATAATAATATACTGTACATATATTATTATATATGTACAGCGGCGAAGAGCTGTGTTGTGGTCCGAGTGCAGCGCGATAGATTCTAGGCAGGCGATATTCAGGGGCACATTTACAACTTACATATTAAGGTATTTATAGATTTGTAGCAGATTGCACAATGCGTTTAATGACCTTGTATTGATGATAAAAATCGGGGCCGTAGTGTTTTATCCTATAGAAGATTTCTCGCACCAAGCATGCCCTCAAATCTTCCCTTGGCCGTATTTAGGCGATGCAAGCGCTGGTCCAAAGTCGGGTGGGAAGCGAACCGACGAAATTTTTTCACGTCGTGCTGGCTGCGCAGAGTGCCGTTAAGTTCTTATGAGTTACATACAGCTCCAAGAGCCGATAAACCTCTTTGGACTAGTTCTCACAAGCTGCTTTTAAATGAAATCGACAGAATGCGACAGTAGCGCATTGTATTTGCAAGCACAGCACGGGTAATGCCATGCGCCAGCGTTTGCATGTATCGCATTACCATTGGCTCGGTGGTGGCACACACGGCGTCGCATAAGAGTATAAGTCGTATAAGAGTGAACTACTCAGTCGTATAAGAGTGAACTATTTCCGCGAAGCTCATTCATTACATGCGCATGCACAAAACAAGCAGCAGATTTATTGCACTCGATAAAAAGCAGGCTTGCGAGGCTTTGAACAGAAGCACGGACGAGTTGTGGTATTGTAGACTCACGCAAACGACTACTGAGTATTAGTGCGTAGTGGATGGAGCAAAATGACAGGTGCAAGCTTAAATGACAAGTGGCAACCTGCAATCGCCTTCAATATGACCTGAAACGCACAATATCTGGCAGTAAGCTAATGCGAGATTATAGTGATGCTGAAATCTTGTGCATTTGGCCGTTGATGCATGCAGGTAACAAATCACACTGAATGTCTGGGCTTGGGCGAATCAGGTGGTCTGTGTGATAAGGGATGGGTTTGCTATTAAGCGGAATCATCAGTTGCGTTACCCAGCATGTACTGGAAGTCATACTGAGTGCGATAGTGGACAAAAGTAAAAGCTAGTTAATGACGCCTTAACTCAAATTAGGAGAGAAAAATGGGCTTGGGCATAATGCAAAGTACAGGGAACTATGAACGTCTTAAAGCGACAGATTAGATAGCAAGAAAGGCAGAACGCAGTCAAGGGCGGCGCAGGTTCTAGTATATCGTGGTGAGGTTACGAGATTTGCTTGGATTGGTTTGGTGCCGTTGCCGTAGGTTGAGCGTGATTGAAGGTGTAGCAGGGCGACGATTGATGAAAGCGAAAATGTGAGAGATGACTTCGAAACTATATCTTTTGCTCATGTTCACTGTTTCATGGCTCATGCACCATGGACGAATGAAATCTGAATTGATGGAACCTTGAAAAAGAAGACGTCAAAGAGTTTCCGCGTTCCTAAAAAAAACATATTTGACAGCGGTGTAGTATGTCATTTTGGTCATTTATAGCCATGAACACCTAAGCAACGTATTTCAAATCATCGTAAATATATCGATCATCTCGGAAGGCGGCAAACTCACCGCACGCCGTCTTCAGGAAGCTGGTTGAACCGCTGCAGATCACCCTGCCTTCGTGCATGACGATAATCCTGTCCCCGAGGATGTCTGCCTCTTCCATGTCATGCGTCGAGATGAGCACGGTCTTCCTGCCTTTGAAGCGCTGTATCCGTTTCCACAAGTGTTTCTTGGCGGTCGGGTCCATTCCCGATGTCGGCTCGTCCATAATCAGCAACTGCGGGCGTACGACACCCGGGACAAAATTCATTAAGATCTCATGGGCTCGATTGCATATTCATAACAAAATGGTACTCATGGTTTGAATCCCTCTCTCATGACACTAAACACTTAAGGACCTTAACACCCCTTTTTTCGCATGACTTTGAGGTCTCTACGTAAGCCTACAAAAAAAGTGAGCTTTATTGCATCAAGTTAAACCTGCGTTGAGCATGCGCGTTTTCATCCGGATGAGCACAGTAGCGAGTTGTTACAGTTAACATTAATTTTTGTATCGAAGCGATGGCCAAGTGGTTGAGCATCCGCCTCGCATGCGAGAGGTGCAGGGTTCGATCCCCAGTGCCGCCGGGTACCCACCGGTGATACAATGGGTACAAGCTTTCCCCTGGTCTGGTGCTCGGCTTCTTTGGGGTGAAATGCTTGGGAAAAGGGTCTTTGACCCCACCTTGAGTAGAAGAAAATACCTTGTGCCATGGCACTCTTTGGCCACAGATGCCTTTGCGCCATAAAAATCCATCATTAGAATAACTAATTTGGCAGAGTGTGGCTACGACAGCGCCTGAGGCTCTCAAGGAGGAGTTGTAAGAACCTTATTGATCTCTGATCCCTTGATGGAAAATAATCCTCGCGATAATCATCCAGTTAATTCACGGCTATGATGAACACCAACATGGAAATGCGACGGAAAACGCGAAATCGCCTGTCTTGTGTTTCAAGAAAAAAAAAACTTAACAAAGACGGGAAAGCTTTGTTTTTTCCTGATGCTGATTCGGAAGAAAACAGGAGACGCTGCGAGGGCGCGGCTAACGGCACTGCATGCATTCCAAGGACAGTTAACGGCGGTAGGCGGCGACGGCAAGAATGAACAAAATCGGATGTCGTTTAATGTGCACCCTTCACCTGCGGCGATGTCAGGAGGGCAAGACACACGCTGAGCTTCCGCCGTTGACCGCCAGACAGCTGATCAGGCAGGCTGGGGGCTTTCGAAGTGAGACTCATGGATTTCAGAAGCGAGTTCGTTCGTTTGGCGGGGTCAGCAGCTCCTCTGATCTGCAGCGAGAATAAACAGATTTATTCTTGTCACTTACTGAAAAAGATACAATAGTTACCCTTTATCATTCAGAAGCTATGAGTCTGTGGCTCAGTGTTCTTGATGGAGTGTTGTAGGCAGACGCGCGACTCAGTTCCCCTACCGATGTTTCAGCCTTTGTTTGAGAAACCATTTTCCAAGTTTTCAGGTCACCTGAGTAGCCTTTCTACTTCCAGCACGGGAAGTTAAAAAAAAAAATCTCAAGCATATTATTGAAATCAAAAATTAATTTTCAATTTTTCTTTTGTCAAAAATGCTTAAAGTTTATCTTGAAAATTTCTCATCTGTTCCCCACAGTTGTAGCTTTCTTCTGAGCGAAAATAATAATGAAGCAAAAACAATAATGAATGCATTTTATTCTTTCTAGACAAATGTTGAACGAGGACCTAAAATACTGGTTTTACACGTTTTGTGCTTTGTGACAAGACAAACTATATATAACTAATATACCCTACGGAAAGGCAGTCTTCTGTTCAGTATATATGCAGCTGAAATATAGTAAATTAAAGATAAAAATCGCCGTGAATGGTCTGTTAAGTTAAAAAAAAAGGTTCCTTGCGTGAAAAATTATAAATTTCCTTTCAGAAACTACACTATAAGGTTTGGTCGCACAGTCGTAATCATTAAGCGTTGTCTCCTTTACACTGCCTAGGGCCGCTTTCTTGACAAATTCCTTCATATTCCTTTTTTTATTGCTCTCAGCAGAGGCTTGGGAGTCTGTCCTTGTTACTCCAGCGCCGTCCAAGTGCTTCAGCATTACATCAGAAGACACACATGGTCTAACATACGGATTTCCGTAGAACTATTAGTTTTTTCCCATATCAAAGAAAAATGAGACATGCCTTCACGATGTATTTTGCAAGCACAAAGCAGCTGCGAGCTTTCGTAAACTCCAAAAACTAGCATAGCTTGAAAAATAATTGATGCCAGTACAACAATCACAAACCAGCGCCTGGCACCCAAAACAGAAATATTCAGAACCAAATTCTTGCGCAATATATTCTGTTAATTTATCAAATATAAAACTTCTTCGCTTTTTCATTGTTTTTATGCAAAAAACAGTTATTCAGACGATATATGCCTGCTGTTGCCCCTAAATTAAAGAGCGGATGGGCATGGTTGACGCTATTTTAAGATATGCTCGAGTGCTCATAGGAGAACGCACTTGTGAAGATATGTGCTTCTGGAATTCTTAAGTCTTTTACAAGGAGAAAAAAAATTGTTTTCTTTTTGCAAATTTTACATACCAAAGCCTCTTAAGTAGGATTTGACTGCTCATGCTTTCATCATAATAGTGGTCAGGCTAATGATTACAATTATGCTTTGCGATCCGCTAAGCTGCAGTTAAAGCGCATTTGCGGCTTGAGCGTCAATTACTCGACTATAAAACTCGACGTTGGGGCCAGGAAAGATGCCGACCGGATTTGTAGTTCCTTGTGGTGAGTACGTGGGTAGTAACTAGAGCACTAATAATGGAAATCCCTCCTTACGGTGGTTCCATACCCTTTTTAAATAAATGGCGAAGATTATGCAATTCCGCATAACTGACGGATTGCTTGCGCCCAAAGCGTTCCCTCTTAAGAGGGTCACGGTGTGCATAGGAAGTGCTTCTTCAGGTACGCTGTATAATAATCGGGCTTTTATTTGTTTAGTACTTGTACGTAAAGTACGCGCATTAACAAATACATAAAAAGTTCGGTAGAGAATTGTTAACTTAACCTTGGGAAAGTACCCCAAGGTTTTCTCATGTCATTCCTTGACTTTAGGAAGAAATGATAACTTAAATTTGGCGTACTGCACACTTAAAGCCACAATGTTTGTGCATTGAAATTTAGGAGGAGGAAATACGCTCCCAAGAAGCTCATGCATTCGTACATGCAGTGGTGTTTACTGAGAAACTGAGACGAAAGCTTATGACTATTAAAGTCCAGCAGGCGTGTCTACCATGCGCAAACAACCATGGACCTGGGTACAAATTATTTGAACGAGGCTCCATGCCATGCGTGGTTTTTGCCTGTTCTTTTTCGGAAGCTGCTCTGAAAAATCCCTTTACTCCTTCCCTAAGGAAAAGGCTCAAAGTGTGGCCGTTACCACACCCTTCAAATGCAAATCTGTGGAAAGTAATCTCATCCCTGCTACGCAGATAAAAGCGAGCGTTGAGAATCTGAGGGCACTTAAGTGACCTGAAGAGTGGCATGCGATAGCATTATATTTCACATTTGCCGTGGCTCCTGTTGCAACTTCTGTCTATGTTTGCGTCAGTTTATTTGCAATTGTCAGTCCACCAACGACCTTATTTGGACAGCTATCTGCAGTTGCAGGTATGCGCTGTGCTGTAATGGTGCCAGTATTTGCATAGATCACATTGTTTCCCGATTTTTCATTTCGACTATCCATGTGGGCCGCTGTATAGAAACTAGGTTGCCAAGAGCCCGGTGGGAAGGTTGTGATGTCGCAAAGTCGCGTGACCTCTCTCGACCAATCATTTAACTGCCACTTGCCGCGATGTCCAGCTTGCCATCTGCTATGCTCGGCTGGTTGTGATGACATTGCAAGGTCACACGGACCCTGTCGACTAATCAGGGGGCTCATTAGGGCAGGTTGGGATGACCCCACAAGGTAACGTGACCTATCTCGACCAGTTAGCGATTCTCCTCACGGACATCTACAGAGTTCCCAAGTGACAACTCTACTGCATCGCATTAATAAAGCAGGGCTCCCAGCCAACAGCGCCATCAGCTTCGCCTCGCTTTTCAGCGCCAGTGAATTCCGCTCGGTATTTCTAAAAAGTTTTTGTAACGTAGAGAGGGGACTCAAGGAATGTGGTGTGGCTATCAATACCGGCCACGGAAATATTATTCGCTGCTAATTTTTTTTAGCGTCGTGTGTCGACATCGCATCGCTCTGTAAAAGTGGCGGAAGAGGAAGCCTGCCATCAAGGCATCTTGAAGGCGAAATCCGTCTTTTCACAAAATGTGGCCCCGTCTGGGGAATGGCGAAAATTCGTCTGCTCTTGGGCGAAAACAAATGCCCGTGGGAAACACAGGTGCGATCCGGTACCACGAGGCACCAATTGCGGCTGTGAAGTGGCGAGTGCGTGCTTGACAGCTGTTGCCATCTGTCACAAGCGCCTCTCGCTAACCTCAGCTGCGCATGCACACTAGGAGCTGGCGGTTTGTTTTCAACCAGTGCAGATGGAAGAGGAGAGGCTCGTATGAGCAGAGCTGCCATGTGAAAAAGGCGGATTGTATGGTGTAACGAAAGAATAATACGACAGCATTGCAGTTGTGGTCACACCAGAACCCGCCGATGTTCCAGTCAAAATTAGCTGATTTGTCGAAAGAGGTCACATGACCTTGTGACGTCATCGCAATCTGCCCAACGTGACAAGTGGAAACCTGGCCACCAGATTCTGAACAGAAGAAAATTAGGAAGACGCTTAAGCTTGGCCTTCAGGGTAGACGCCACCGCGCATTTTCCTTCTTTTGTGACGCCCATTTAGCATATATATGATTGTTTGCATTTTTAAAAACTTACTGCAACATCAGTAAGCATCTCTATCACACTTGACTGTCACCACACCCCAACGAGTTAACTTGTTGCCCCTCAAACACGCTTGCACCAACGACCCCTTGTGACATGTAAACTGTCGAAACGGGCAATAAAGAAAAAAAAAACCTTTTTGGCATATGCATTGCGTACCCGCTTGGCACTCAGAGGGTCTTGATTCGAACCCCAATAAAAAAATGAAAGTTTATGTTTGCGAAAAGGAAATAGCGAAGTAACTTTCTCACATATCTCCGCGGACACACAAACCGCGCCGTAAGGGAAGGGATAAAGGAGGGAGTGAAAGAAGAAAGAGAGAAACAGGAGCCGTAGTGGAGGGCTCCGGCATAATTTCGACCCCCTGGGGAACTTTAACGTGCACTGACATCACACAGCACACGGGCGCCTTTTGTGCTTCGCCTCCATCGAAGCGTGGCCGCCGCGGTAGGGTTTGAACCCGACCGCGGCGGCCTCGTTCGCCTACGGCAATGGTCATGAAGGGAGCAATGCACTCAAATAAGCACGAGCACGGCAGCTCACATCACTCACACGAGCAAAGTAGAGCAGGTGCTCCTCTACAGTGAGGTCGTTGAAGAAGACGTCTTTCTGAGGGCAGAAGCCCACGGCTTGCCGTGCAGCATCGGTGTTAACATGCCAGCCAGCAACTGTAGCAGAACCACCGCTCGGACTGAGAAATCCTGAAACACAAATATTATGCATGAAAAATAAGTAATTCTAGTTTATAAATGGTATATAGATGCCGCTTTATATGCACGGCGCAAAATGTTAACGAAAAAAAAAGGAAAAAGGGAGCATGGGCGACAAACCTCCGGTACAGGTACACGAACAACCTTCAACCTGTACTAAGATATTAACAGTTTACGTTCCAGCCATGCAGCTGCTTATCTCAGCTTCAACTAGTCGCTCTATTCGGAAAAACAGCGCTGGGTAACCGCCACACAGGTTGCACTGCCGCCAGCTAGAGACAGTAGTGTCCATGTCCTATGGCTACCACGAACGCGTGGAGGAAATGCAGTTATGCTCTTTCAAGAAACACTGTTCTTGGTGCCATGCTTAGCATTATGCATTTCTGTTACTTTTGTTCTCGAGACAACAAAATCTGTTGTCGGAACAACAGATCCTCATCCCTGTCGCTGCTGCTGACGACAACAAAGTTAGTTATACTCCTGACTGCAAATTATTTTGCTTATAAAGGGAATATTCATTAGCAAACCAGGGTGAGGACAGCAATCTGTGAGCGGGAAAAAGAGTTAGTACATACAGTGCATTCCTAATCACCTAATCGACTGTCACCGTGATAAAGGGGTCTGTTAGGACTTCATGTGAGGGTAGTGACTGCAGCAGACTCTTTATTAGCCATAGATTTTGAGATCTCCGTAGTCGGGTACAACTCCAGAACGTAGCGCTGGACGCCCCTCAAAGGAAGCCCTCGAACGAGTGGCTCCGGTCTGTCTCCATGACTTCGCGGTCAGCCGCTTAGTATCCGCGAGTGTTGCATCGCAGGTGCATGGCGAATGACTAGGATGTCATGAGAATATGTAGGCGAAACTTGTTGGAGGGCCTGAACTGAGGACCAGTTGCTGCTGGATCTTCGAGTTGTGTCTTACCGCAGTAAACAAATTGGTTGTCCCGAATTTTGAGTTACCTGTGTCAAACCCGTGGTTGGTTTATTCATTTTAAGAATGAGTATTTCAACTTTAATGGCATTTTAAAGTACGCAGATTACCTCATTCATCGACATTTAAAACATTCAACGTGCATGTTCAGTCATAAAACATGACTTTCACACTTCGTCAGGACAGGGGGAACTAATGACTGGAGTGCTTGGTGGCCGTCTATCGCACCTGTGAGTATGCTCATCAGCGTTGTTTTCCCGGCTCCGTTCTGGCCGAGCAGAACAGTAACCTGCTTCGAGTGGATGGCCATGTCGACGCCGTTTAGAGCAATCACGCTTCCGAAGTACTGTGGACAAGGGAAAAAGAAATCCAAACTAGAGTGTGGATTGTAATAATCATGAGGTGTCATGTATACGGTAGGCACAATTTACGTAATAACACCACCTATTACCAGACTTGTTCCTTTATTATGTAGTAAAACAGTTTACTCTCACAGTTGAACGTTTGGTCCGCTGGAAATACGTAAAATGTTTCCATTAGAAACTTGGAGTGCCTCGAGGAAATTACTGACTAGGGATTTCTTCTACAATACTCGTCGAAATGACTCATGGGTTGTGCCTTTCTGTCGTACAGATTACGCTCGCCAGTCCATTTCTTATCACGCAGCTGTTCTTTTATATAACCTTGCCGCTATCGATGTCTGCCCGGAAAAAAAAATGTCCAAACGAGCAGTTTATGCACATTTTCTTCCAGCTAGCGCCTGATAAATTTTGTATGCTTGTGTTTGTACTTTTTGGTGTTCTTGATGTTTGTTACTTGTTGCTTATTTTATTGTATCCTGTGTTTTTGACTGCCATGAAGTGCTCTGTACTGCTGCAGATTCTTTTTCTGAATGGGGTTGAAAGGTTCTCTTATAGGCATTGTTTTCAAGCTGAAGTGTATTTAACGAAACCTGTTTCTAACTAACTTTTTGAAGCTAAATGTGTTTTTTTCAAACTGCTGCCGAATTGTACATGAGGGGGCCGGGCTTCGTCAAGCCGCAATCATGCGGCTTTTACCCGCCACCCCCTCTTTCTCCTTGAGAGAGAAAATAAAGATTTGATTTGATTTGATTTGAAGTTAGCTGTTTCCTTTTTTTTCAGCGAAAGCTGTTACTGTTTTTAGCCATATAGCCCTACATTCTACCGTTGAATATACAGCGTCAGCCTTGAGTCATTTTAATATAACTTGAATTATAAAATTTATTTTAACTTGTGTAAATGTAATGCAGTTATATTAAAATCAATTTCCACCTGCGAACCGTAGGTTGGTGAGCTTTTTACGCGCGCTGGCGTTGACGCTGGAAGGAAAAACATGGGCGTGGCATTACAATTGCCAATACGCGAAAGCAGAAGAGCGCAGGATTTTTTTTAACGCAAGCGAAAATGACGCCTAGAATATTGTCACAAATGGTGAACACAATCTGGTGGGAAGGAGGACGACAGAGAACTGCTGAAAGAAAGCATTTACAGGGCGAACTTGCTCCCGCCAGTAAAAAAAAAAAAACATCTCTGTGGCAGTGATAGCAGGAAACGCACACTACAAGCATTTGACCACTTGCGCCAGAGGGGGAAGGAAATGGTCAAAATAGTACCACAAGAATAACGAAATTTCTTCTGAAGCGATGCAACTTTCAAATGAAAGCTTATAATGTATATGTAATATGTAACACGTTAATGTTGACTTCGCAGATTCAAAGCGAGAAATATAATGTATATCTCAGCTATATATACGTGAGAAACCTTATAACGTATATGTAGTACGTAAAAAGTTAACGTTGACTTCGCGCATTGGAAAGATATATATATATATATATATATATATATATATATATATATATATATATATATATATATATATACATATATATATATATATATATATATATATATATATATATATATATATATATATATATATATATATATATATATATATATATATAATAGAGATAGAGAGAGAGAGATCACCATTAGTGTTTTTAAGTGTGGTTGTCACCACAAACTTAATTTGTTTCGTACACACTACCAATTCATTTGTTTGCATGACAAAAATAATCGTACATGGAGGATGCTACCTCGTGCTCTGCACACATTAATAAAAGAGACGCTTTAGTGCTGTTATTCAGGGTGTAGCAGCAATAATGGTGAGCAAGATATAAGTGCCCATATGTACAGACTTTATGTAGCACCTTGGCGAACAGACAATTCATGAGAGCCGCGAAGCCTCTGCAGGTCTTCCCTGCCAAGCTCACCAAGGCAAGGGGCAGTGAGAATGCCTTCACATCGTAATGTCAGCTTCACCGAACTTGCAGTGCAGAAAGCAGCAAAGTTAAAGAAAGCACTGATAGTAGATATAAAACGGTTAAAAGAAAACTGGCCTTTCGGCCGTCACCTTGACCAAGCCGTTGCACTGCACGACGGCCTGAGTTTCTGGGGGCGCCTCGAAACGCTCGTTTACACGTGGCTCCTTTTGTGGGGACTCCAAGTTTGGAGGTACGCGGCTGGGACGCCAATAGCTGGGCTGCGCAGCAAGAATAACCCTTTGATACAGCGAAATGTACTGGGATGAGTCCAGTGTTAGGAACCGGAATCAAAATGGAAGGCAGAATCACTCTTTACCTGCGAATGGAGTTAATGTGTACAGCGTATAACACAGAAGGAGGTCCTAAAGTTAGTGACTGTATGGGACTTCGTAATTAAATATATCAAATGAATGCCGAGTATACACAGAGTAGCATTACAATGCAGACACGTAGAAGGAAAGTAAAAACCATTAAATGGACTATTATATCAAGCCCAAGAATTCTGGTGAGACGCTTCTAGTCTGCAAGGCGTCCGCCACTAGCAGCGCCACGCTGCTAGTGGTGCTTGGAGCGACGTGGTACTGCTACTACTAGTACTGCAGTCGTTATTGCCTGTCTATGCTATATGTAGCCCGATTTACTTTGGTCCCTAAGATCGGAAAGGTTGGCGCATACATAATAAAGTGGGTATATTATGATCCTGGCAATGCCTTTTATCTTGCAATCCACTTTAAAGCACGCCTGCCTGTACTGTGTGCTTCGGGGCAAGTGTCCATTCGCCTCCTCTCCAGCATATGCCCCTCGATAATACAGGTGGTACTCCGAAAAGTATACCGACCAGCAGAGGAAAAAGCAGGTGTTCGGGCGTAGCCGCTGTCCATGGCAGCACGTTGGACAGGTACCAGATCAGCAGGGCTGCCCCCACCGCTGTGGACCCCATTACAACCCACACGTCGAGGATGGTCACGCTGTCACATCGTAGCGCCCGACTGCCGACCACGGTCCAGTTGGCATTTACTGCGGCGAGAAAATTGCGTCGCGACACTGTGCCCGAGGCATTCCAAGGTTAATGGTGCTAGAGCGGTACTAGCCTGCTGGCCCGTCGCACTGACGACTCTCGTTGAACACGAAGAATACCGAGAAAGCACTTCTGTCACTCAGCATAAAGATGCAGCTATCGCTGAGGCACATACGCTGCTTAACGTAGGCGTGAATTCCGCGTGATTGGCTAGGCTTTGTTGTATGCAAATTTCACAAGAAATTACAAAAAAGCACCATAGGCTCAGGTGTCATAGTTACCACGCCTTTCCTCAAGAGCTAAATAGGCTTCAGAAATCTGATGAATTTCTTATGAAGTTTGTCTTGGCTCATTGTTAGGACCCTGTGAATATCTGACTTTAAGCGAGGTTTGTTCTTTGCGGGCATTTTTGGCATTTTTGTATTGTTTGATTATTTACGCTCAAAGCCGACACGTGGATTTACCATTTTGTTTGTGACGCAAGATGGTACCAGACTTATCTCGATTAACCGGGTACACGCGATACTGCTTCCACATTTTTCAGGTTTTTGTACTTGCTTTTGGTTCCTGATCTCGAAGGCTCCTTGCCAGCTTTAAATTGAGCGCGGCCAAGAACTGCAAGTACTCTGTTCGACGATCGCGGAACATTCTAGTTGCTTTCGCCGCCGCCGATTCATTTCGTTCTTTGTGGGCGCAGGTCTTCCCAATAAACAGTTTTGTTTGGAAGCCTTTATGTAGTGTTCCTTCCTGTTTTACGGACTGCCGTCACCATTACTATTACGAATCGAGACAAAGCGCATAATGTTAGCAGCCTTTTGAACTGCAGTTAAGGACGCCAATTTCTGTACATATGTGTGTAAACGGACGCCATAAAGAGCGATCCATTATAACCATCAATAGAATACGTATCTCTTGTCTGTTTCGTTTAGATATGCATGAGCTGGGAATTCAGCGCGACTTCCAAGTTAACAGATTTCCACAGATGAACGATTGATACCAAGATGGAGCTGACGCAGCCGATGCTTGTCGCTGTGTCTGTCACTTTATGAAATGCTTCCACTACCTCTCTGACGCTGAATGGCCGGAGAAGAACCTGACACGACGCAAAAAAAATGAGAAAATGGCCAGTTTTAAAGCAAAATGAGTAGACGAGGAGTAAAAGGAAGTATCACTAGTGAGATTCTCGGGTATGCACGATAAGTTTTTTTCGTTAACTTTGCATAATTTATTTATTTACTCGTGCAATTTTAATTTCTTTGTTCCCAAAAACTCGCTTGAAACGGTCCAAAATGTTTGTTAGGTTCGTTCCCTCTAACGATTCAAGAACTGCAAGCATAACTAGCATGAAAGCTAGCCTTGGTCTGCCATACCTGGCATCTAGTCGTAGAACATTTCGTCTTCGCCTTTTCAAATTTTCATTTTCATTTACACCACCTTTAAGCTATGTATATAGCTTACATAAGCTATAGTCAAGTTGAAGGCTAGGTTGCGACAGGGATTCGAACCGACGACATATGCACCTTCACTTGTGTGTCTCTCTCTACCTCTCTATCTCTTCGCTTAAGGCGAGGTTGAGGCGTCCACCGAGATGTGAGACAGTTACTGCGCCATTTCCTTTCATCGCAAACCAATTTTTCTATCAATATCCTGACTGAACCCTTCATTGCACGCCTCTGCGGGTGGTGTCATACGATTTCTCGTTGCGTACAGCATACGTCTCTTAGCCATGTGAAAGGCTAGCTCGCGACAGGTATTCGAACCGAGTGTCCGAGTGTTGCACTCGAACCTTTGTGGATCCAGTCTTCGCTTCATTTCTCAGTACGCAAGCTGCGTCAAGGTGAAATGGTGGCGATGACACACCAATTCTTTCGTCTTCACACCAAGTAATCAGTCTCAAGTGCCTTCTAAATTTTTTTTTTTTGCCATAGTAGTATTAACAGAAACGTCCCTACTGCACATTCAAGAAAAGGCGAGAAATCTGAAATGCCTGCTTGGTAGGGGCTTGTTTATCGCATTTAGAGCCGGGACGAGAATTTGTCACCCTGCATTAAAAGGGCAGAAAAGATGTTCATAAAAAGTATATCACTATGGTGGTTAAGGTTTCGTTTTTTTTTCGCGCTCCACGCCTTTTATTTTAATACCAGCATATATGGGAATACTACATGAATTCATTGAAGAATTTTAAAGAGACTGTGGTTTTAACTATTCGTCAACACGAAGAAACTGTGCTGCCAGTTTTCCTGACCGTAAGCGGTCATATCTGAGTCATTAAGCAATGTACTCTAGTGTTTTCTTTTTAACTTTACTCTTACATTATTCTAAGGCCGCGCATACCGAATGCTTTCAACGCTCCTCCAAGTCTGAATATAATTTTTACGTCTCAGAGGGCCCACTACAGGCTGCTGACTAAAACGTCACCATATCCGCAAGGGGCGCAGATGCCTAGAGTGAAGAATGAACGATGTCTTCGCAAGAATCCGAGAAGCGCTAAAACTTCGAAACAGCCAGGGCATGCTAAATTTTTAAAAAGTAAAAACAAGCAAGAGACGACTAGGGGATGATAGGTGGAGAAGGTCAGGAGAGTAGTTTAGAAATTGGAAAAGGAAAATTGGCAGTTAATCTGAAGATATTGAGCATGGTGGAAATTAATGGCTAGGTAACACATTTCGCTATCTCGATACAAAGAGTAAATTGATAATTCTCTATCTACCTCACGTTCGCACGCGTTTAGCTTATAAGAAAATATGGTGTCACTTTTTAGATTTTACTATGACTCACGATTTTCCAGAATGCATCGCGAGAAAACGGCCATCATCCGCTCACAATCAAAGTCGGCAAAGATGGAGATAATCTTCATCACAGTAGCGGTCGCGAAGTTTGGGTAGACGCTCTTTCGGAGCTTGCTCAGCCTGTTCTCCAGGAGGTATTCGCTGAGATGGGCTCCGGAGAGGTAGCTGAACCGGTCGCCGTCGTACATCGGTAGGACGAAGTAGAACGCGAAGCCAAACAGCATCGCCCATCGACCTGAGAGGGAATTTAAAAGAGCGCGCACGAGGACTCTTAGCCCTCCTAACTCAGGCAAAAATGTAGCTTTACGCTATACTCAGGCTGGCGCTTGCAATGCACTACTGTCGAGCTGCTTCAAGGTTTTATGTTTTAATGGAGAACATTACGGCTAAGTTGTACAGAATTTGTCACCCTGCGTTAAATGTGCAGAAAAGATGTTCATAAAAAGTATATCACTATGGTGGTTAAGGTTTCGTTTTTTTTTCGCACTCCACGCCTTTTATTTTAATAGCAGCTTATATGAGAAGACTACATGAATTCATTGAACAATTTTAAAGAGACGGTGGTTTTAACTTTTTGTCAGCATGAAGAAACTGTGCTGCCAGTTCTCCTGACCGTAAGCGGTCATATCTGAGTCATTAAGCAATGTATTCTAGTGTTTTTTTTAAACTTTACTCTTACATTATTCTATGGCCGGGCATACCAAATGCTTCTAACGCTCCTCCAAGTCTAAATATAATTTGTACGTCTCAGAGTGCCCACAAAATGCATAAACAACACTAGCGTTATCATAAATATTTTTGGCCGTTAAATGCGTCTTTCTAGAGAGTCGAATCTTAGACAAATGGGTAGTGGGAATGGGGGGGGGGGGTGGCTATTAACATGAGACTATCCGCTGCACGTGAGTGTAGGGTCCTGTGCTGCACTTCGCTTCGTGTGCGTGAGTGCGGGTATTTGCGCAATGTTTTTACTACGGGGAGGGCCCGCACTGGCTGTCGCCACTCGTCATGCACTGTTTCATCAATTCGCAGGACGATTGTTGCTGCGTGGTATAATGTCGCATTCATGGCGCGTGTGTGTGCCATTGTTGTTTCGAGAACATGCTGGGAAGGTGCGCACAAAGACAAACCTACGCGAAGAAAGGGTAGTCTTTGAGTGTTTGTTAATGTAGGTGCTTGTTAAATGCAGAGCCGGATTGTGCTGCAGGACAACTGTGTTACAGCTCAGTGACCACTCAATGGTTCAAGACTTTGCTGAAACTTTCAGTAGGCGTAAATAAAGAAATCACGTTACGTATCTTCTAAAGGAAGTTTTGCTGATATCTCGACGACGCATTTGCGGTCTCTGTGTAGCAAAAAGATCATTACAGCAACGACTAGACGTCACGTAGACAGGTAAATACACGCTTAGCTCTTGATTAACAGCACAACTACGAGCTTAACGGACGTACCAGAAGCCACAAGGCAGGAGACGAGCAGCACTAGCATGGTATGAGAGATGTGGAAGGCCAGTAGGACGGCTGCCAGTAGTGTTATGTCCGCATTCTGCAAGTACGGCACGTCCAGGAAGTCCAGACGGACGGCCTTGTAGTGCGCCCTCTCTTCGTCTCCTGGAGGGCCATCCTGGCCAGTTTTCAAAGCGAGCCACAAATACCGGGGTGCTTTTGTGGGGAGATCCTTCGGAGGTGGAAAGTCACTCACGGTGACGTAGATGACGAGTAAAACGCAGAAACCTTCCACCAGAGCCACGATGAGGGCGGACAAGAAGTGGGCGACCCAGAACTGGGCCAAGGTTAGACCCATAAGCCGCTGGTACTCCTGGAGGAAGGTTACATAGGGAACAATGAGCGCTTCCCGCATAGGTGCATACTGCATGCATGTCTTCAGCCTGCCTTTCGTGTGACGGGAAGATATAACCTTGGAAGCGCCATGGAGCGACGAAGAGTAAATGCCGTCCAAAAAGTTTTGATAAGAGGTCATTCCTCGAAGTAGTGGGTCATATTATCTCCGGAATTGGTAATGACAACTTGGCCGCACTTCAGAAAATGGAAGTCGTTGCTGAATGCCTTAATTTTTCTAATTTTTTTCTTAAATTTTTCTACTCATAACAATGCGTTTCCATGCTGCACTGTGCTACCCTTTATGTTACTTCTATGCCCCTCCACCTCTATAGTAATGCCCATTCGTGCGCTGTAGGTATTTAAATAAATATATAATATAAATAAATAAATAAATAAATAAATAAATAAATAAATAAATAAATAAACAAACAAACCTGCGTCTTTGTTGAAGCGCTAGTTTTAAATGAAAATGAAAACTGGTTTTTGGGGAAAGGAAATGGCGCTGTAACTGCTCACGTATCTCGGCGGACACCCGAACCGCGTCGTAAGGGAAGAGATAAAAGAGGGAGTCAAAGAAGAAAGGAAGAAAGGGGTGCCGTAGTGGAGGCCTCCGCAATAATTTCGACCACCTGGGGACCTTTACCGTGTACTGACATCGCACAACACGCGGGCGCCTTTTTGCGTTTAGCCTCCATCGAAACGCGGCGCTGAAGGGAGCCATCTAATTTTCGAACCGTCATTGGCCGCTTCTTGAGTAAAGAGGCACTCAGAGCGCGAAGAGCTGCTTGTACGCGTCTAGCGTCGATTTACTGATTGATTTAAAACATCTTATTTACTGAATATTCGCAGAACATGTGGGTGGGCCGCCTAGTCCGGTAGTCCACTGGTTATTGCTGCTGCGCTGGCCCTCCCCACCAGCCAGTGCTGACGGTCGGGATCATCGCTGAGCAGAATAGCCTCCCACTGCTCCTCTGAGGGGTATGGAATGGGGTCAACTATAAGATTAAATTGGCATGCCCACACCACGTGGTAGAGGTTAGCTACATGTCCACAGTGTGGGCACTGCGGAGAGTATAGTGTAGTTTACCTCTGGTGTAACTTAGCTGGCGTTGGGTATGTGTTGGTTTGTAGTCTCCTAAGGATGTTCTCTTCTAGCTTATTGAGGGATTTATGTGGTGTGGGGTACTCCTTCCTGGCTGTTCTGTATGGCGCGAGATTGTCAGCACACACTGCTAAAGCAGTTAGGTCGCGGCACCCTTTATGGTCATCAGGGGGAGACGCCCGGTATAGAAGAGCTCGGGCATGCCTGTGAGCGGCTTCGCTTCCTCCTGGTAGTTCCAGGTAACCGGAGAACCAGATGACTGAGGCTTGTCTGGGTGGATGCTTAATGAGCAATGACAACCCTGACCTTTGAATTAATCCGTTATTGAAGTTGCAGCAGGCGTTCTGAGAATCAGTGAGCACAACGGCGTTGGGGTTAGATGCTACAGCTAATGACTGTAGGGTTAGAAATGATGATTATTTATTAACGGTGCATAGTGTGCTTCTTTGTATATGTGCCTGTGTTTGGGGCATGTACTTTCACAAAGTGTATTTGCTTTAAAACCTTGTTTATGTATGTTAATATTTTTCTTGTTGTAAATCGTAACTTCACCGTTGTTGCTGATTCCAAGGCATAGTGCTTACTAAGAAATGTATGTACCCTCTCCTGCTTGGACCGATTCGGTCTGCAGTATTCTGTAAATAAATAAATAATAATAAATCAATAGCTGCTTCCTCTGCGTGAGTGGGGTTGGATGTTTTCATCGAGGTGCAGTTCACCATCGATCCTGAAGGCGTTGAGACCACAATAGTCATCACTCCATTCTTTGGTACTGCGGCGTCCACTTAAAGGGTGTTACGTTGCTCGTCCTATTTCTTCTGCAGGGCTTCCCCTCTTGCTTCTAGCGTCGAGACCATGCGCCTAATAATAAAATATAATCGACTAAATTGAAAAAAAGAAGGTATACATCTGAGTTGTCTTGGCAGGAAACGTATTTGGTCTGTCATATGTGGAGTGAAACATGCGTTCAGGTCAAGGAGAGAGGTAAGGAATCGTGAAGGTAGCCTTGTGCCTACCTCAAGGGAAGGGTGCTGGAAATAAAACGTGTTAGAAAACTGACCGAAGGAAGGCCGGCCGCTCTTAATTACTCTTTATTGAGGTAAGGAACATTCTAAAATTTGGCCTTAAATCAGTGCTCACGTGAAACAATGCTTTGTACATTTGTTGTGACCCGCTGCGGTGGCTCAGTGGTTAGCGCGCTTGGCTACTGATCCGGAGTTCCCGGGTTCGAATCCAACCACGGCGGCTGCGTTTCGATGGAGGCCAGACGCTAAGGCACCCGTGTGCTGTGCGATGTCAGTGCACGTTAAAGATCCCCAGGTTGTCAAAATTATTCCGGAACCCTCCCCTACGGCACCTCTTTCTTCCCTCAGTCCCTCCTTTATCCCTTCCTTTACGGCGCGGTTCAGGTGTCAGCCGATATGTGGGCCAGATACTGCGCCATTTCCTTTACCCGAAAACCAATTTCAATTTCAATTCATTTGTTGTGATATTCGAATTTAAGGATAGCACGACGCGCGACGGGCTATTAGAGTTGTAGCTTTGCGCTGCCGTTACCGCTACTACCGAACGTGCATTTGCGGTTCCTAGCTGGCTCGGCAACAGTATAGTGATAGTGCGGTAGCGGTAAGTTATGTTATCTGCGCATGTGCGGAGTAACCTTGCGTACGAGCCGCCGCGGTGGCTGAGTGGTTATGGCGCTAGGCTGCTGGCCCGAAAGACGCGGGTTCGATCCCGGCCGCGGCGGTCGAATTTCGATGGAGGCGAAATTCTAGAGGCCCGTGTACTGTGCGATGTCACTGCACGTTAAAGAACCCCAGGTGGTCGAAATTTCCGGAGCCCTCCACTACGGCGTCCCTCATAGCCTGAGTCGCTTTGGGACGTTAAACCCCCATAAACCAAACCAGCCAAACCTTGCGTAATTAGCGCCAAAGTGCGTAAACGGTAGCTCTAACGGCAGTGGCATGCGGTAACGCTATCGTAAAGCTCTCTGTTGATGCCCCGTGTCCAGGCGACAGGTGTCTGCGCAAACCTCTCAGCGGACAGTGTCGATGTATTACGTAACTGCCGATGTGTAGCTTCGGAAATCCCCTCGAAAAAATGGTAGGATTTTGATGTAGTTAAACCGACTAGACGTGCGAAAGCATGTGCTTAGCCTGGTTGGCTCATGGCTTTGCTTTGCGGGGTCGTCGGTAAGTCTGACGACGATATTATACTCGGGTTAAGCTCTGATCGAGGTTAAGTTGATCTGATCTCTTCGTGCCGCAGATGGAAGTTGATAAGACGACGATGTGTAGTGCACAGCGCGAGTGTGTTTTGCAGTGTAACACGATAGCAAAGTGCTCTCGCGCAGAGGCCAGAGCAACTGACCTGTTCGCGCCGCCGCGGCTTCGAAACCCAGTCGCAGCAATATTTATTTTACTTTTGCGTGGGCTGTTACTATGCTAGGCTTGGCCAAGGTCACCCGTAAGGACACTCTCCCATTGGCTATAGCTCGCGCGACGCTTCTACGAACTAACCCGAGATTACCCGAGTTACTCCGAGGCTTCACACAAGATTCTTGGTTGTGTATGACCCCGTTGAGCAGTGATTTCGCTCTAAAAGAGGATCCACAAAGCTTACTTGCGAAATGAGGAAAACGGTCGAAGGCCGGAGGGCAAGCGCGTTTCCTGGGTGATGCAAGACAACCAGTGCAGCTTGGCAAATTTTCCAGCACATGTGGTCGAATCACGATGTACCACACAGCGAATATTCAGACAGACTGCCCTGTTTTGAACCACCTTACGCCTTCATAATCAAAGCAAGACCTGTGTATTGAACACGGTGTGTATAAAACACCTGTTGAGACTTCCCAGTGCACTTGCCTTTAGGCCCGAGGTGATTTCTCCGGTGATGTCGCTGATTCTCCAGACCAAGGGCAGGCAGAACGCGATGGTCAGGGCGAAGAAGAAGCCGTTGCGATAGCGAGGAACGTCCATAAAGGGAGGCTTCAAGGGCATCTCTTGGTATTTCAGCTGAGCAGGCAAGAAGAAAGGCCGTTTAAGCATTGAACACATGGGCGGGAACAAATCCCGTATGCCAAGTGTCCTATAGCTAAAGGCGACCAAGGTTTTTAGAGTGTCCTAGGCGAGCAAACGCAACTGCAATAGCTGCAATGTTGCACCAAGGCGCCATTTATACAGATTTATTTCCGGGCCTTAAAAGAAAGCCACCACGCGACCATCTTGTTTTCTGAGACGCGTCTTGGGACGCTGAAGCAGCGCCGGTGTCACGCGGCGAATTTTTAACGCGTTAGCATTAGAGGGGTCACGTTGGGAAATGTGTGTCCGTCGATTGAGGCCACCTTAATAATAATAATAATTGTTTTTTTTTTGTGGGAAAGGAAATGGCGCAGGATCTGTCTCATATGTCGTTGGACACCTGAACCGCGCCGTAAGGGAAGCGATAAAGGAGGGAGTGAAAGAAGAAAGGAAGAAGGAGGTGCCGTTGTGGAGGGCTCCGGAATAATTTTCGACCACCACCTGGGGATCTTTAACGTGCACTGACATCGCACAGCACACGGGCGCCTTAGCGTTTTTCCTCCATAAAAACGCAGCCGCCGCGGTCGGGTTCGAACCCGGTAACTCCGGATCAGTAGTTCGGAGTTCCCGGGTTCGAACCCGACCGCGGCGGCTGCGTAGAATACGGAGTGTGGAAAGAAGGAATGAATAGTGTAAAGGGCAAGCTCAGGAGAAATGGCGAGGAGGATAGTTTGATATACGGAGGAGGAGGGGTGGCGAGGGCTCGGCACCGTGTATCGGTGGCCGGATGTGAGAATGAGGGGGAGCGTGACGTGGAGGAAGGTGCCACGTGGCGAGCGCGTATGTCGCAGACGAGGAGCAAAGCGCAATGCGTGTTCCGGTTCGTGTATGAATAGAAGGATAATGTCGAGCGGTCTACCGCGTTCGTTCATAGTTAATGAACTTTACACCGTGTGCTTATCACTGCTTATTCACTCACCGAGCACAAGCTTTCACCACAATCTGGTCCTTTGTTCATATCTTTGCAGGTGGTATCATGGCTTTGCAGAGCGATGTGAGCATGATCAATCTTCGTCTGGGCATCGAGTATGAGGTCTGCAGAATAAAGATAAGTGGCGATATATGTTTCTCCGGGCGATCTTATTGTCTAAACCTGTTAAATTGTCTTGAGCAAAGCAGGGTTCTGAATACACGGTTTTGCTGTTCCTGTTGAGCTGCAAATCAGGTACACTGAGAAGTTTTCAAGAGGGCTGCTTATAATCATGATCCGTACGAGCAACCTTTTATATAATAAATCGCAAAAGAAACTTTTCTATCAGTAAATGATATAGACGTCACCGTCAGATATTTCTGTAAGCAGACACTCCCTAGTGGGCGATCTTGTGACCAAAGCTGATGGGAGAGGTGTCGCTACAGCAGCATTGTCATTAACTGACCTCACTAAGGATGAAAAATACGGGAATTTTTGCTTTAAAATTCTTCAGAATACAAAGGTGCCAACTGGTATCTTCCGCCAACTGTGCAACCACAAGCTTCGGGCTACATAACCGATTTTCTGTGCGTCGAATCATGCGGACGGAAGGGAGAACGCACTGGAATGGTGACACTGTTCAGAAACAATTTTTTTACGCGCTCACCGACGAAGCGGCGACGGCTGTCATTAATGACAATCCCGCCATAGGGGCCCGAGTAGCTGGCCAGGTAGGCGCCCACGTCAATAGGTGACGCTTGCTCCAGCAGCAACTCTGGGGGCACGTAGTAGACGAGGCTGTAGGAGAGGCTGCCGTCCACACCGATGCCTCCCGGTCCTGTGTCCCAAAACTGGGTGCACACAACGTGGAGAGGCGGACCGGGACGCTCACGATTCTCATATTGGTAGGCAAGTGTCTGCAAACACGCCTTGGGAACGTCTTCAGCGCTTTTCCACGGTTGAACGACTCTTCCCAACAAATGGTCGCTGCCGTTACGGCTGGAAGAGGCTTGGTTCCTCATGGCCGGCTGCCGGTCACCGCCTTGTGCGGAGCGCCGATGTGGCTTGCGGAGCTGACTGCGTTGGGGATCTGCGGCATGAAATTTTAGTGAGCGAATAAAGGAATAGAGGCAAAAAAGAATAACAACAAACGACATAGATGCCTTATATTTTGTGAGCATTTCTTAATGCAGGGCTCCAAGGAACGAACGCTGGAATTGTGGTCCCAGGAAAGAAGCGCGTAGATGACTGCATAGGGATACCTTGGAGTAGCCCCAGTCAGTGGATGTGCAGGGCGAACTGCCCAAAGCAATGCCAAAGGCGAAAAAAAAGTGCATGTTGGGACAGATAGACTGTTTCTAGAACTGCAAGCGGTCGCCTAACCGCTGTTCAAGAGCCTGGGTTCCTGAAGCTACGTCAGTGCTGTGGCATGTTGCAAGTTGCGCGTCCGCGCCATAAGTGTCGCCACGGTCGGAACGATTGCAGCGATCCTGGTATCTGGCAGCAAACGCGGCTGGAGTCAATGACACAACGCGTCTGCGCCGCCAGTGCCGCCGCGGGCAACGCTGCAGCGCAGTGGCAGCAGACGACAGCGACCGGCGCAAGCATAGCGAGCAAAGTTTTGAGCAATTTATGTTTTTACCGCCAACTCCCAGGCACCGCCACCGTCGCATTTCAAAATCGTCCCCATTGGCTCTACGGGAATGTCACACCCTTGGCTACGTCCCCATCTACATTCTCGGCCAGCTGGAATCATTATGCGCTTGCGGGGCTTGGAACGCTTTGTTTCAATCCTGGAGAAAAGCTCATTACAGAGCTAATATCCCACAGACTGCGCAACTCGGAATTCACATTCGCACTCTCAAACGAGTCCTTCATTTCGCATTTGAAATCAGCTGAGACTCGTGGGTCTTGGCCGCGCATGAAAGCAGACACCTTCTATACAATCGTACAATAACTAGAGCTTAAATAAGGTAGTCATATGTGTGTTACAGCTGCCTCCGTATTGTACAAGAGATTCCTTTTGCAGCCACAGCTGTAGGTTAAATCTATACATTACACCTCACACATTACACCTCACACACAACGTTACACCTCACAAAAGTAATCCACGCATTAGAAAATTTGACGAAAATGCAAGTAATTGGAAGTAACAAGTTACATTTACACAGCGTTGTGTGCAAGTCTGGTAATCATGGACCGCTCTGACGCGCAGATAGATTTCAGGGTGCGGATCCTGATTTGAATGCTCCTACTGTAGCTTGCATTCATGCAAGCCAGTAGAGATAAACCATGAACGAAAGCGCAACGCCAGAGCATGAAAAAAAAAACAGCTCGATCAAATTCGATTTTCTTTCTCCCTGGCCTCCCATGCACTTACTATATACTCTGCGCACGAACTCGTCGACGAGCTGCTTGGTGTAGTTGGTGTCTGGGCCGTACACCACGATCCATTTGTGTCTTTCGTTCAGATGAGTGAGGACGGGATAATTGGATTTGTCGCGCAGCTCCTGCCTCTTGCTCAGCGTCCTCACACTGCTGGGATCGACTTGGTCATACTTGAGCACGACCCCGAAGCACAGCATGACGAAGATGAGCTCGGCAGCGAGGAACACCGAATTGCGAAGCAACGTCTGGACGTACAGTCGTCGCCAGACCACGGTGCGCACGTTTGACAAGAAGGTCATCACCTGGGCGCAACAAGAAGGAAGGCAAGGATGCTTGTGTAGTCTTGCTAGCTCAGCATTACCCTTATAAAATGATCTATAGACAGTACATAGACTTCTTATAGACTCTGTTGCCTTCCTATAGATATTTCTCTCTGCCTATTCATAGTATATAGGCTGTCTATAGACAAAAAACTGACAAAAGTGTATGGCCATAAATGTATACATTGTCTATAGACTATCTACAGGATTTGTATTGCCAGCAGACTGTTCTCTGGGGTTTGTCTCTACACAGTGTATAGAGTTTATGGACCGAAGTATATAGACAGTCTAAAGATATTTTTGTAAGCGTAGGGCCCGGCAACGTAGCGAGCCATGGAAAGAAAAATGATAGGTGTAACGTTAAGAGACCGGAAGTGGGCAGAGTGGGAGAGGGAACAAACGCGGGTTAATGACATCCAAGTCGAAATCAAGAAGAAATGGGCTTGGGCAGGGCATTTAATGCGAAGGCAAGATAACCGCTGGCCCTTTAGGGTAACGGAGTGGATTCCAAGAGAAGGCAAGCGTAGCAGGGAGCGGCAGAAGGTTAGGTGGGCGGATGAGATTAAGAAGTTTGCAGGCATAGGCACCCTGCATCCGCCAGGCGCCACCACCTTCGGTTGTCGTGAAGCGCCACCGCGTAGCCGCTTTTGCGTTCGCCGGGGGATAGCTGCAGCAGACGACGCGCCTCACGCGGTGCAGCGGTATGGCGGTAAACGGCGTGCCCCTTGTTTTATCGACGGGTTTCCTTGAACTTCAAGACGTTGACGCTTTTTTTCGTGGTGCAAACCTAAAAAAGGGTCAACTACTACTGCAAGCGGGCCACGTCTATGACGCCAGTGAAGCTGTGCTTGCTGCTGGCTCCGAAATCGTGGGAAAATGCATACCGCAGACAAGAATAAACGCAGCGACAAAACGCGTGACGCTTGAGGTAAGTTTAGTTTCTTCGAAAGCACTGTACAAGTGCTCTAAACAAATGTGAGATTCCAGATGCCGACTTACAATTTTTTATCGCTGTACTGGTGCTTTAGATCGACGGAAGCCGAAGAATCCGCAGAGCTAGCTGTGACTGCCGCGCTGGCGTGGTGGGAAAATGTAAGCACACGGCGGCCGTTGCTCTCTACATTCAACAGTACAAATGTAGCTCCTGCACGAGCCAACCGCGAGCCTGGGGCCTTCCGTCATCGCGCAAAACTTACCCGAAACTGTCCAAAGTTCATGGGCCGAGAAAGGAAAACGGTAACTTGTTTTGGTCACGCTCTCAAATGCAATCACCCCACTCGTTCCGAAAGCAAGATCCCTTGATGATATTTGCGAATGTACATTAATGTAATCTTATTTTACTTTTCAGTGCGTGCGAAAAACATTGATGTCGGCCATGTGATAAGGTTTTTCGCGGACATCAAATGTCCGTTGACTGACATGCTTCGCGCAGAGGCACTACCCAACGACGAAGTCGCCCCAGCGGCTTCCGAATGCTCTGAAAAGGAACTAGAACTTTTTGGATGGCCCAGAAAAGGAGAAAGCTTTCACTGTTATCAATTACAAGAAAGCGGAGGCAGAATGATTTTCAAACGACTTAACTTTCCCGAGAGGTTTGAGTAATTTATATTCTTTATTCAGCATGTCATTAATTAGGAATTAAGGAAACGGCGATGCTACTCGGTCGGCACGCTTGCTCGCTGCGGCCCCCAAGGGACGCTCGGGCCGCCGCTAGAGGCGCCCGCGTCGGCGCCGGAGTTACATCTGCAGGGTGCCTATAGGGTGGGCGATGCTGGCACAGGACAGGGTTAATTGGAGAGACATGGGAGAGGCCTTTGCCCTGCAGTGGGTGTAGTCAGGCTGATGATGAATGAATGAAATGAATCAAGTTGGACACTAGCCCTCTATTGCGCTCACGAGTTTTGCGTATCATGTTTCAATATGTGACCTGCTGCTTTGCAAAATAGTTTTTAATACACAAAAACCTTGCGTAAAAAATAGCTATGGGTTCGCAGTACGCATGCGCATGATGCTGAAGGGGGTTTTGTGGCTTGCGTGGGAGCTTAGTTTTTCTGAGTTACCTCAGTTCAGTTGCATTTTCAGACTTGCCGAGATGAACATGACCACGCGTTATGCCTCGCTCGAGCACACTGAACTGGGCATTGCGTTTCTGCTGCATTACACCGCGGGACAGGTCGCTAATAAAGGTGGTATTCGCTTGAAGCCCTCTACAGCGACATTCACAAAGAGATCTTTGATTGCAAAAAACCTACATTGTGGCCTTGCGGCAGTGAGCCGCAAGGGCTGTAGAGAGTATTGAAATAGATGTCACTGAGCTGAAACACAAATTAGAGAAGGCTGTCGCTGAGTGGTATTTGCCATGGTGACGCTCCCTGAAATAACTTCTCGAAGTGTCTCACCAGGGGTAAGAAGAAAGAGAAAGACAGTTATTTAAAACATTCTGAAAAAAAAGAAACGAGTTTAGTGCGTGGTATGTGGACTTAAACGTTCCGAAGCGGCATGCGGGCATTGAGGCATGAAACTGTATTTGCGGTCGACTTTCTGTGACACTGCAGCCGAGGTTAGACACGAAAGGGAAGGATGCGGGCCTCTGCCTCCGTGTTACATGTCCCCGCGGGCTGCATCAACCTTAAAGACCGCGCACCATGTCTCCTACTTCTCCTCTTCACCTCTCCGCTTCCCACCCCTCCCTCCTTCCCAAACAACAAAAAAACTAACTTCCCATGACACAGCGACAAAGGTCGCTCTCCTTTCCTTTCCTGGTTGGCCTCTGCTGCAGTGCCACCGAAATAAGTCCACGAGTATATTTCTCCGGGCTAAGAGTGCCACTCGTTAACCAAAACTGTTTTTGTAGAAACTATTGCATGGCTCTGCGATTATTTGTGCTTACTAAACGCACTGCAGGAAACAAGCAAACATGGATGCCACTTTAATTTTTCTTCTTTTTGCGTGTATTAACACTCGACTGGCATTCCTGAAGGCAACATTTTTTAGCGATGACATCCACCAGCGAAACGTGCAGCCCTTAATGCTTGTAGCCTTTCTCACTTTGGTTGTCCTGGAATTTCGAGTCGCAATTTTGCTGTGTTAGACTACTTATCACGAGAAAATACACGCAAGCGACAGGCGGTAGTCCCGGGATACTGACCCTGATCGGTGCGTGTCTTTGAGCGCTATCTTAGGCGTGCGTCTGTACCGAAAATGAAGTGCTGCGTTACAATGCGAACACTCGGCGCAGTGAAACAATTATACATCGCGCGGCTAAGGATAAGATCGCGGGGGAGTACGCTGGCCCAGATGGATGAATTTACGATGGCGATGGGATGCAACAATTGGTAGGATGCGAAAAACAGCAGCCCATGGGGATAATCTCATGGCCACGGGAAATTCATCTAGAGGTCTCCTTTCCGCACTATCTGTTAGAAAGAACCTAATCAATAATAATTAATAATTGGTTTTGGGGGAAAGGAAATGGCGCAGTATCTGTCTCATATATCGTTGGACACCTGAACCGCGCCGTAAGGGAAGGGATAAAGGAGGGAGTGAAGGAAGAAGAGGTGCCGTAATGGAGGGCTCCGGAATAATTTCGACCACCTGGGGATCTTTAACGTGCACTGACATCGCACAACACACGGGCGCCTTAGCGTTTTTCCTCCATAAAAACGCAGCCGCCGCGGTCGGGTTCGAACCCGAGTACTCCGGATCAGTAGTCGTACCTAATTCAAGGATCAACACTATAGGGTTTCTGGCTGGTTAAAGAAAAGCGTTGCTCCACGAAGCTTTGCGTTGCATTACGAGTGTCCGTGTTCTAGCTAGAATACAGATTAATTGCACGTTACTTCCCGGACGTCAGTATAAAGTCCCACTAGTTTCTTCTGAGAAACTGGTGGGAATGAATCAGACCATAAAATGATACAGGTCTGAACATTAGGGGAGGCTGTTCAAACATTCAGCAGTGAAAGCATACGTAGAAGGTTTTGTAGCTGCACAGAACAAATTACGCTCTGATCTAGTCATATTGATAGGGGTACTTCCCACTTTACGTGCAACAATCTGACAGGCAAAGATCTCCGAGATCTACCTAGGACAAGGAGAATTAAGAAAAAAACTTACGAAGAGAATATTAAACGCTAAGTCACTCTCATTTAAGCTGCAAGTACGATTTTGCATGAAATTAAAGGTGCCTAGAGAATACGCTGAAACCCTATAATATGTGTTAGTCACGAAATAAACCTGAAAAAGTACAACAAATCAACTTATTCCTTCAGTTTTGCTTATTATTGACCGCCGCGAGGACTGGTCGAGCCCAGGGATAGCTTGGCGTGAAGTCACAAGAGCCAATCACGAAATAGGAATGGGAACAAATCTACACCAGAATTGTAATAGAATGCTGAACTTATACCAACAACGGCCTAACGAGAATATCGTGCTGTGGATGGAACTGCGGAATCGCTACTGTTATGTTAGGTGGCTACTGGGAAAAGAACGCTTTTGACTTCTTTTAAAGGTAAAAATGAGCCTCTACTGCACCTGAGTCACTGTTCCTGGGCAAGGAGTTTGGCGTGGTTTTACACCACCGCTTCGCTCGAACAGACTCACCAGAAGTATCCGAGGACCTTTGCCGCAAAACTCTTAAATCAAGGAGGCGAAAAGGCCACAAATGCTTCTTCCTTCTCGTGGAGTCACACTGAAACGTGCCTCATGCGCGTGGCTGACTGTGAATTGTCGTCCGTGAAACTAGCTACTAGAACCGCTACACTTGCTGTACGCGAAGCTGCGCTAAAAAACAACGAAATGACAGCGGACGATGACGTTTGCGCTATAATTGTAGTGGCAGCCGCAATATCAATCAATCAATCAATCAATCAATCAATCAATCAATCAATCAATCAATCAATCAATCAATCAATCAATCAATCAATCAATCAATCAATCAACAAACAAACAAACAAATCAATCAACCAATTAGTCAATCAATCAATCAATTAATCAATGAAGCAAATTCGCTTTACAACTTGATTTATTTCTTTAGAGCTTCGTTTTCCAGCTCCTTCCAACAATGTTGGACACATGATACTCGGCTAAGGTCGAACTAACTAGGTGGCCAGCTGCATCTATTCTTGCTGCCATTCTTGCAGCCCTGCGAAGTTCTTCGGGAGGCTTCTCTTACTGCGGGCCATCCAGAATAGCATTAGGAAGAAGGAGAACGAAGTTTTGATATAAAAGTGCAGTTTCAGCAAAATGCTGTCTGTTTTTTAACTGTCAATATTGTTCTGTTGTTTTTATTCATTGATTTTTCAAAATTCACGATTGGTGCTACAATTTTGTCGTCATCTTCCATGAAAAATTCTTTGTTTATTCAACTACACCTTGGCCAATCCCCCCGCGTGGGTATGTGCCATATACCAGGGGTGAAGAAGAAGAAGAAGAAAGTGCAGTGATGCACCATCCTGTAAAGTTTAAGACATACTATAGGTGTGTTTTGTTTTGAGGGGCGGAATAAACGAGGCCGCAAAAGCAACGCAAAGTCACAAAGTGAATACAAGTATCTAGTTCTATATTTTTTCTTTTCTTAACTGAAAGAAGGAATTATTTTGGCGCTTGTGAAATAGCTCGCGCTGAGGAAGCCAACATGTATCAAAAGAAGAAGAAACATTCGCCTGTGGTGGTGTTTGTTCGACCAAGGGATTGAACAGACAAGGCATTGCACTGTTTTTCCTGCTCGAACATATATATGCCTTCAGCTGTCGGAGAAGGCAAGTGACTACCTCTGTTTCTCGATGTGTAAGCTCCTGGTGCAACTTTGCGTCCGTTGCGTCATGACTGCAACCATTCACTCATGTCGGAATGACTGCTGATCTTACGTGAACCTTAGCTATGTTTTTTTGTTGTCACCGGAAACTACGGTCCGGAGAGGGAACAAGAAAACCTGATATCACAAGACATCACGTATAATATTGGTGATGGAGACAGTCGTGTGGTACAGATTGTGCATGAATCAATATGACTGAACATCAGGTGGTTCTGTAAAGCTATGCCAAAATACCTACAGACCCGCAGGTTTATAAGATTACTTTTCGAAACGCCTGCCCATTTTTAAACTGGGCACTATTCGTGGAGGAAAGCAGTGGGAAGCTACGTTTGATCTCTAAAACATTTTTGTGTTATTTTTGGCATAGTGCTTTATTATTTTTTGAATATATTTTCGTTCCCATTGATGATGGCCGGCTGGAGCCCAGTCAAGCTGAAGTGTAGCAGCTTTTTCTCCGGGCAAATTTTCCGCCTTCTAAATTTGCAAAATGAAGTTGCTGTCATTGATGGATTGATTCTGTGTGGTGAACTGCAAAAGCCACCCGCCAGCTCTATAAAGTAAGAGAAAGGCAGTCGTACTGATGTGGTTCTTTGCGAGCCTAAAGAGACAGTCGTGGTGTAGCGGGAATTGATAAAACGTCAAATTTTCTCCTGCTGCCAACGACATCGGGCATTATACTGAATCATTCTCCTGTGATGTTACAGCCTACCCTGATGGACACGCCGCAAGGTGATCGACGCAAGCACTCCCGCAGTCACAGGCGCCACTTGTCCGCAAGTGTCGACAAGCAGGGGTCTGCATCCGGGTTCTCTTCACCAAGTCTTTCACCACCTACATCTGTTTCCTCGACCGATGAAGAACAAGTCCAGTCAGGCGAAAGGGTTGTCCCGACTACAGCCTCTCCAGTCCAGGCAGCTTCTTCCTCGCGAGGTGGCGTGGCACATCCAACTAGAGCTGTGACGTCACCCCGTCGTTCCTCGCGAGATATTTTCTTGGGCTCCAGTACCCCGGACGTCGACGTAAAACCTCCAACTAAGGCTGTGGCGTCATCACCGCGTTCTTCTCGGGCGTCATCACCGCGTTCTTCTCGAGACGCGTCCTTGGGTTCCAGTCCAATGAACGTCAACTTAGCGCATCCAACAAAGGCTCCTGCGTCTCCACCACGTTCTTCGCGACACTTGTCCTTAGGCTCAAGGCCAGTGGACGGTGTCGTAGTGGGAGCCCGTCCGACGCAGGCTTACGTTGCAAAGGCCAGGTCTAGCGCCGCCAGTCCGGCACATTCTTCCGATGACACGCCGTCATCCACAAACTCCCCAGACTTGCACATTGCGCACACAACTCCACTGAAATCCTGCCTCACTAAAACGCCACCTGAATGCGTCGACAGTGGAATTACTGATCAGGACAAAGGACCTCGCAGTGAGCTGACGGCGCAGGCCAAACCTCGATTCTTTTTCTTTGCCTGCGCATCAGTTGTTCCTTTCGTCTTACTGGTCATCGTAGGAACAATGTACACTCGGCGCACTCCGAGGCTGGCATGCCGAGATGGCGTTGAAGACCTGCTCGTGAAAACAACCCTTGGCCTTCTGAAGGGGAACAGTGTGGAGGTCGAAAATGGCCTGGAAGCTCGAGCCTTCCTTGGTATCCCCTTCGGAGTAGGCGTATCAGGCCAGCAGCGCTTCGGCATCGCCTGGGAGGTGAAGAAATTGGATAGTCCTTTTGCAGCGGACATACAGGGACCAGGTCAGCATTGTTCATCTACGAGTTTTATTTTGCGAAGGTGACCAACTTCCCGCTTTTAGTGCGTAGTTTAAAACGTTATTTCGGTTAACATTTATTTTATATTTATTTTATTACGAAAAGATGTTATTCAGAACATTATAGGAGATTTTTTGCGCATTCCTTTCTGCTGAAAGGAGTGGGTGGAAACAATGGGGGGAATTTGGCCCGAGATAACATTTGTGGCTTCCCATGGAGGTGCCTGTCTTTCGCAGCATTGGAGCGCTAGAAATGACTTTAAACTGCGGTCGCGATCAAATGCCACGGCTGCTTTCGATGCCCTTAAGACATATGCATCATCCAGATCGGCTGCAGTCGACATTCTAGCACTATCTAGCGGCCGGTAAGAGAAGAACAGCGGCATTTAATATAGTATCATCGAGTCCTTATTTCCTGGCTTCCTTTTTGACACTTTCAATTATGAGCCCTCTACCATAGCTTTAATTTGTGCAGCTTGTTACGAACTTCATGTTTACGTGAGGCATGCAGATGATTAGAGTGATAGTGCTAGGGGTGAGAGGCAATGGTGAACGCGTTACAATTTACAATTCTCTGACCTCATTGCCTTGCTAAGTAACCCAGGGCAAGAACTACTGTTCGTGCTTGTGAACATAACCACTAAAAGCCCAACCGAAGGGCTGATAATAATTGGGAAGGGCGCAACAGCTTTAAGAAGTGCCGGGAGGTATTGAAATGGCTAGGGTGGGTTACATCGTGCCTGGCCAAAAAGCTAGCGCAGATCCACAGTATGCGAGCAAAATTGGTGGAAGTATAAGAATGGGGCGAAGATCATTAGGTAGGCACTCTGAAGTCAAGAACGGTACCTCACCCATAACATCACTCAAGAGGAAAGTATTAATAGTCGTACCTGGCTAGCGTTCACGTGTAGGTTTGAAACTCGGAGGCTAAAGAGAATGCCTGGAATTGAAAGCAAGGCAATGGTCTGTGGAAAGAAAAATTACCGGGGCAACGTTTAGAGATGGGAACCGAGCTCCTTGCGTTAAAAACTGACAGTAATTAACGATAACCTAGCTGAAATCAAAAAGTGAGCATGGACATGGGCGAGACGTGTAATGCTAACAGATAACCGACGCTAAGTTAATGTACCGGAGTAGATTCGGCGTGAAGGAAAGCTTAGCACTGGACGGGAGGGACTGAGGTGGGGGGATGAGGTTAAAGAAATTAGCGGCAGTATGCGACTGCACCTGTAGTAAAGTAGGGCTAATTTTAGACCATGGGCAGAGTGCGTTTTCCTGCGTTGGATGTGGCCGTTATGACGATTCTGCTGATTGAAGAATCTTGGGGTGCCTTTAGGGTGCCTTTAGATACTAAGCCTGATGCCCACATTGCTATGGTATTTTTTGTCATCAACGCAGCTTGCCTTCAGCCGGAAGTATCCATGCCCGGCCTTAGGCCGATTACTGCTACCTCCGACGACTGCCTCAGTCTGAACGTCTGGACGCCCAGAGGATGCTCGCTCAAGGGAGAGTCACTGCCGGTGCTGTTTTTCATCAGCGCCTGGTTGTCCCACGGCGTCAGTTGGAACGGCTTGTACGACTGGCGTCACCTCGCCTCTCGCGGCCGTGTGGTCGTGGTGGCTCCAAACTTCCGCCTGGGCGCCGTCGGCTTCCTGCACAGAAACGGAATCGGACCGGAAAACCTGGGCGTCCAGGACATCCTGGCGGCCTGGCGCTGGACCAGGGAGCACATCGCCTCCTTCGGTGGGGATGCCGAAAACGTGGTACCCGTGGGCCACGGCAGTGGAGGCTTCATCGTGTCGGCGCTGCTGACCCGACCGGAGCTACTGGAAGCAAACAAGGCCATCATCCTGTCGCAGAGCATGCTCGCGCCCCTGCCGGACAACAGCGGTGCAGTGGGATTGGCCACGACAAAGCGCATCGGCCAGCTCTGCTGCGACATTTCACCCTGTGTCGACGACTCGGTCTCAGGTGGGGCTTCGTTGCAGGATAGGAATGACTGGGAAAGGTGGTTTGTTCTAGACATGCTTAACGCCAATAGCTATGCTTACTAAATGTTGAAGTCGATAGAAGAAGACCTCGCTCGCATCACTGATGATTGGTTGTACTGTCAAATTTGCATTCTTTACAGCAACAGGATGACTTTACAGAGTCACATGATGAAAAAAGACATCATCCTATTTTTACTTCTTTCCACAGGCGCGTTGAAGAGGAATTGATAGACGCATACGTATGCGTTCTGTGAAAGAGCCTACTGATTCTTCTGTTTGTCTTTAGCATTTTAAAAACCAGTTCCAGCCTGCTGTCCTTTGCCATAAATTGTGCTATCGGCCGTGGAGGCCGGCTCCTGTGCAACTGAGAGGCATGAAATCTGACAGGCATTTAGATATCGTAACTGGGAAACATTTCTGCTGAGCGGAAAATGGGCGCTTTGTAGAGGTATGTGAATAGTACTTTTTCGAAACCGATTAGAATGCAATTAGTGTAGCTTTGAGCCGAATCGAATACGTGTCGAATGCTATCAGAACTAAATAGGATTCGGTTTTCGTGCAGTGCTCGTTTTGAATGAAACATGCAGTGAAATAGAAAATCATTAGCTGCGCTGCTACGGTACGAGGCTATGACTTAAGGAATTATAGCTATAGCTGTTGAGAGCTTAATTGTGATCTCAACTCGAGGGAAGATACACGTATTCACTTCGACACAAATTCACTTTACGTAATATATTAACTTTACGACCGTCCAATTATGCTCATAAAAAGATCACTTGATAATTATGATGAAGGATAATAAACTAGCGCCTCATCTCGCTAATTGAGGTGGGCGAAAGGTACGTATGAATCAGTCATGTCCTAATTTATAAATTCACTATTTGTTTCGTTCATCGAATGTAATAAGAGGACATTCATTTCCCTATTAGAAATTTTTGAAACATTAGCGCACTTCTAGTATTCAGTACTTGATTCATGCACAAACGAAAAAAAATCAAGATCATTGCACTATTTCTAACATTGCGCTGCGCTCGGCATTCATCACAGCATAGCGAAGGCGTGAGCTCAACCAGTTTTGATGCTATAGGTGGCATCAATAAAACGGTTTTGGCACAACTTCCTGGTTACGCCTGCATTTGCGCCCCGCAAGAAATTTACATAATAAAAGGCTTTACCGCATATGCGGTTATAATTACGGCGGGTGGTCCCTGAAAGTTAAACCTCTCTGCAGTGCACATAAGTAGCTCCAAAAGTAGGAGGAGTGGCAGCTGCTTTCATAGCTCAGTTTGAAGAACGTCGCATACGACATGCGGAGTATGCTGGGATGTCTCCCACCAGCGGCATGTTGTGTCTTATCATTTATCAAATTATCCTTGATAAGGTATGATATCGCAGTTCTTCTCTTTCACAGGAAAAGCCAATAACAGTAACATTTCTCACATGCATTTCATGCATTCCAATACGGTTAGCTTCTTTCGTAATATATCCTAGCTAGTGCCGAAGGCATTTGCAGTTTTCTGTAAACTGAAAGGTAGTTAACACCTCTGGCTACTCATGTAAAAAAAATTGCTGACCAAGTTTATGCACTCTTGTTTTCCAGCGTACATCCGATGTCTGGCCCACCTTCCTGCAGCCGGCTTGACGAAAGTGCTCGGGACCCATTTCATGGAGCCTCGTATAAACATCAAAGCCGAACCGTTCCGCACCAAAACGGGAAATCCACCAAACGATAGCCGCATCTTCGCACACAGAAATCTCTTGCTTGGGAGTAACTTGTACGACGCCGAGCGCCTGGCTAGACTTAGCGTGGAGAGCTCCGATATGACCAGCGCCGCGGTGCACGAAATTGTCAAGCGCCTAATGTGGGACTTCGGTCTGCAAGGCACTCAGACAGTCGAGTTCATCGCCAGCCAAGTCGGTGCCAACAACGCCTCATTGACGAGGTCCCAGAAGCTGGAAAACCTCTTCGACCTTTTCACCAAGGGGCTGTTCCACTGCCCCATGTTGCAGTACGCCGAGGCAGCGTCCAGAAGCGGCGCCTCTGTCCGCTACGTGGTGTTAGCAGAGGAGTCGCTGTCCAGCGCTGACGGCGTAACTCACGCGACGCTTGGAGACCACCTTGTCTTCTTGTCCGGCGACGCAGTTGGACTGAACATGACGGACACGCAGAGGAACCTCTCTTTCGGCATGATTGACTACGTAGCGCAGTTCGCGAAGAGTGGGTACGGTATCGCTGCACTTTAAATCAACAAACGAAATTTGGACTACCAGGAGAATTTTTTGTAGAATAGATACGATAGCAAACTTTCATCAAACTCCACGTTAAGCAAGGGAACGCCTTGTGATAATACGCGCTAGTTACATTAACTTAATTATATGCTCGAGATTAGACGACAGCTTCTTTTCATATTTTTCTTTGTGACAAAGCGCTTTTATGCTTTTAGCGTGGTCTTTAGTCTCATGCTGATGGTTTAAGCCAAATTTATTCGAACAAGTTTGGTTTATGGGTGTTTAACTTCCCAAAGCGACTCAGGCTATGAAGGACGCCGTAGTGAAAGGCTCCGGATATTTCGACCTCCTGGGGTCCTTTAATCAACGTGCACTGACATCGCACAAAACACGGGTCTCTAGAATTTCGCCTCCATTGAAATTCGACCGCCCCGGCCGGGATCGAACCCGCGTCTTTCGGGTCCACAGCCGAGCGCCATAACCACTCGGCCAACGCGACGACATATTCGAACAAGTGATGGCATTTGAAGGAATTTTTAGTGTGTACGCCATATATTATACCCACACTGGCTTCATAACGTGGCACATGCGTAATGCGGCTACGAAGGGATTTCAGCGTTTTACAGTGAAGATCATTGAGAACAAGCAGACACAGCTAACTGAAAGTGTCCTTGTACTCTGCAGAAAGAATTTTGCACAGCCATTCTTTCTGCAACTCAAGGTTTGACGAGCATTTCCCGTGCCTCGGAGAGCACTCGATATAGAACTGAGCAGCAGTCGCATACCTTTATGTGGGATAAAGTCAGAACACTTAAAGCGGATCGAAATGGGGGCCATTCTTTATGCAAATTTTCTTCACACAGCTTGAAGTGTCGGTGCCTCATTGCTGAATCGCATAAAAAATTTGCGCACTGCTTGTTACTGTACGGACAAATCACTACTTTTCCTCCAAACGCGGTTAATTAGATGCGAGGGCAATGCAGGCAGTGCATATTAATGAGTATCGCTTCACCGTGCTCTTGCAGATATCCGGGAGATTTGCCAGCGGGCGGCCCGTGGCCACCATGGACGACAGTCGAGAAGAGTGTGCTGATGCTAAACAGCACGCATAACTGGGAAGTAGACAACTGGCTCGGGGATGTTTGCCCTGACCTGATGTCTCGCCTGGTCACGGGGACATGACGTCGCTGATGCATTTCACCGCAGTTTTAAAAGATAGTGTTCGATCTCCTTTCATTTAACTTTGCACAAATAGCACCAGAATACAAGTCTTGTAATACTCGATACGTGAAAAAGATCACGGAACATTATTGCACAATTGTTATTGAATAGCAGTTGTCTCTACAGTGTGTTATCTTTGGAAAGCAGCGCCCGTAATTTACAGAGAGAACGATTATATCTAGGGTCAGACGAATGAAGAATTTCTGGCTCGTATGTCTTGCTAGCATTCGTGATAATTACAGTAATAGTAACAAGAAAGCTGTGCTCTTTAATGCGCTTGTTTTGTGAATGTGAATAAGTGCGCAAACAAATAAAAGTACTTGCATTTGCGCTCTTCAACCCTGGCTTGTGGAAGCTGCCTTCGAACACGACCGTTACTGCGTGCGTCAGACGTTTCAGGCTTTGGTGTGCAGAGCGTGCGATGCAGAAGACTCAGTGCAGTGTTTTGATGCTTAACTATACAGTTACCTTTGTCTTCTAAGGGGTTTTGGGAATATTTTCTGTTTTATTGAAGCGCAAAAGTGTATTAATACTGTTAAGCTTTACAGAGGCATGTGGTAGTTCGTTTGATAAATCTGAAGGCGAACTGTGCCCTGGGTCTCCGTGGTACGTGCATTCCATTAAATGACTTGTAGATGTATTAGAAGGTATTGCTGCGGGGACAATGTGGACTTTTTATGGTGATAAACGAAATGCGTACATTTTAAACCACAAATTAGCCTTGTTCTGCAGCCGCTGTCGATACGAACGTTTGTGTTTGCAGCTAGGCAGGAATTACTGAAAGCAGGGATTGCACATAAAATGGTAACTAAACTTACTATAAGCTTTAAAATTTTTTATGATATGGTGTCCTCCCTGAATTTTAAAAGCATGTAATATTTCATCAACTATACTGAGTTCTTCCCGGCAGCTCAAAGATAAAAGCATTTGAGAGAACAGAGGACAGCCAAAGGTATGGCGCAATGTATGACTCATATGATGGCTAAGAAAGTTCGCACATTTGAGTGAGGGGGCAAGGGAGGCAATGAGACTGACCTGCTGTGCACAGATAATAGAGCCTTAGAGCTTGTCGCGTGATCTCTTATCTGTCATTATTCTATGAACCAGACCGCATAATTTTTGTGTAAAAATTCTGTGGCGCCTGATATTTATAACCACGCAGTGTCAGTGTGCATGGGAAAACCTTCTGCCACTGGCGCTATAAGTTCTGAGGCGCCAAAGGCCCTGTGGTCAGGAAAATTAAGGGAAACACTGTTTTCCGATGGAGCCAGTTTGTCTGGCCGTATAGATTTCCTGCTATGAAATTCTACACTGCTGAGATGCCGCGGATGAATTTCTTTTCCTATAGGCAGAAGGCATGGACAAATCCAAGAAGAAAATTTTACCCATGTGATTTCCGGAAGCATTTGAACGGTAGTGGTGCTCCGACTGCGCGTCCCGCGCTCTGGTGAACTGTGAGAGCTGAGTTTTCTGTTCAAGAATAGCCACAGGGGACGAAAAAAAACCGACCCTGTTTAATTTTTAAAAATGTCCATGCAAATGTGTGTTTCCGATAAAAAATTTATATACGGAAAGGCTTCCGGTATCACACAAGGATGGCTAACGAATACTGGTCCCAGAGTGTAGTTGCAGTGAGGCAAATCATTTATAAAAGCGTCTACAACACTTATTAATGCAGGACTTAATGCCTGTACAACTCTGCAAATATTGTTTCATAGGGTTGAATATGGAAGATTAACAAGTTTGCGGGCATACGATGGGCGCAGCTGGCAAAGGACAGGATTAATTGGAGAGACATGGGAGAGGCCTTCGCCCTGCAGTGGGCGATGATAATGATGATGATGATAATGAATTGACAGTGGTCAGCTAAGGGCCGGGAGTGTTAAGGGATAACATTTGCTTGGGGCAGGTAGTGACCGCAGAGCCGGCCCACGAAGGTGGAATAGCTAGGCGAATAAGAATGAGGTGGTGTGCGTTTGGTGGGTTCTCTCAGATCGTGAATGGAAGTGTACCAGTATCACTCGGGAGAAGAGTATACAACAGCTGCATCTTAGCCATCTCACTTATGAGGCAGAAGTATGGCAGCTAATGAAAAGGGTTGAACTTAAATTGAGGACACCGCAGCGAACATATTGAAAGGAAAATGATAGGCGTAAAGCTAAGAGAGCCGAGTGGGTTAAAGAACAAGCGCGGCTTAGTGACATTCTAGCTGGAATCAAGAAGAAGGAAGGGGCTAGGTCTGGGCATGCAAATGCGAAGACAAGATAACCGGTGCTAGTTAAAAGCAACGGATTGGATTCCAAGAAAAGGGAAGAGCAGTAGGGCGCGACAAAAAGTCAGGTGGGCAGATGAGATAAGGAAGATTGTGTGGGTAAGGTTGGTGGCAGCGTTCAGAGGACGGGGTTAGCTTGATGGATATAAGAGAGACCTTTGTATTGCAGTTGGCGTAGTTAGGCTGATGATGATGAATAGAATTGCAAAAAAATAAGGTCGTTATTCCACTTGAGAAGACTCAAGTTCTTAACGTCTGACATGACTGCACTGAAGGAGCAGTGCAGTAGCAGAGACCATACACCGTTGTGCGTTTGAATGAAGCAAATTGGTGTCAAATATCTTCATATCTTAATTCAGAAGTCACACTCGCAATATAGTAGCACGGAATAGGATGGGTGAGCGTGTTGTAATCTTCTACATGGCTTGTAGAGGCTTCTTATCTCCTAACATTCCATGCTTAACTGCCCGTTGCTCAGGAGACATTTTTCTAATGTGTGAAGAAAACTCGACAGTAGCATAAGAGAAAAAAAAAAGGTGTGTGTGTGTGTGTGTGTGTGTGTGTGTGTGTGTGTGTGTGTGTGTGTGTGTGTGTGTGTGTGTGTGTGTGTGTGTGTGTGTGTGTGTGCGTGCGTGCGTGCGTGCGTGCGTGCGTGCGTGCGTGCGTGCGTGCGTGCGTGCGCCAACAGAAAAAGCTGCTCGCTAAGTTATAGCGCTGTGTTTCGTGTCGTCGCGGTATGTTTTGAACCTTTCGGTTTTGTGTCTGGTTCTGGTTTTACGATGAAAACTCAAAGCTCCAAGCATCTCAGCGGCAGCTCCACCACGCCGTTTTATCGTTTTTTTTTTCTTCAGGAAGTTAAGATTGGACAAGGCGAATTTTTTGTACGCTCTGGAGGCTTCCTTGAGGAATTTGAATGAGGCAAAGGCACGCAGCTCGAGGCCTGCGCGCTTTGTCTCAAGCTGGCCTCACGAAACGATCGAATGTACGGTCAGTACTATGATGGGCGTCTGAAAGGCGCCGGTATGTTCTTCAGGAGTGGCATTTGTAAAATAGGCGAGCCCAGATTTCCTTTTCGCTGGAGGATAGGGAGCAGCTGTAAGCAGCCCTAGCCTTCCAGATCTCCGGCTGTCGTCAACGCCTGGCTGGCTGGGAAGACTTCGTTCCCTTGTTTTTGCGACGCCGGGGCCCCGATTTTTTTTTTATTATCACACGCTGGCCATCTAATGCGGCTATTTTGCCCCCTGAACAGCGATGCCATCCAGGAAGAATAAAATGAAATGGCACGCCGCGTTTTTGTGGGCTAAGTTACAGCTTTTGGTGGAACGGGCGGCTTTGGAAAGTAATACCAACAAGATAATTTTTTTTTTTGTAGGCTGTCGACTCAAATGAATTCAGGCTGTAAGGTCTGGCGACTGCCATATTCGGATCTAGGAATTAAAACAAGCACTTTGCTTACTATCGCAGTTAACGAGTCGAATTGACTGTTCCTGCCATTTCGTGCTTTAAAGGATAAAATTCTAAGTTTTTTTCAGGGAAAGGAGAGGGGCAGCAACAAAATGAAATTATGGTTTAGAAGATATGCTGTGCAGTTAAAAGCACTGGCAGACGAAAGGGAATCGAGAGATTTCAGACTTTTGCCTATTCATATATACTGTCTATAGCCAAAAGCCGGTTGGGAGCCCATTAGACATCTGTCGATTCGCAGTTTGTAGACTGCCTCTAGATGAAAGTTGATTCGAATTGGTTTGACTTTTGGCGCTTCATTATCTCTAGACGGTCCACAGACAGGTTTTCGGACTGTAAAGGGAAACATACATACATACATACATACATACATACATACATACATACATACATACATACATACATACATACATACATACATACATACATACATACACACACACACACACACGCACGCACGCACGCACACACACACACACACACACACACACACACACACACACACACACACACACACACACACACACACACAACACACACACACACACACACACACACACACACACACACACACACACACACACACACACACACACACACACACACACACACACACACACACACACACACACACACACTAATGGAATCTTTGTAAGGGGTGTCAGCTATACTATTCACTGGAGGAATCGTCAGCACGTGTACTATTATTACCCATTTATCCCTTTCATAATATAGGCTTGGTTTGTGTAACATGCTAATCACTTATATCGAAGTAATCTATTTTATCCACAATGCAGCGTCCTTCCTATAATTTCTTAAATATTGGCCTCATGCGGCAAATAGTGCTGGTAAGAACAGACATTTCTGTCAGGCGAATACATCTGAACCATAGCAAGAGTGGTTTCAAAGCGCGGCGAAATCAAGCGCTGCCGAGTCAGCGAATGAACCGATTTCTGACGGAATGTGCTGGGCTTTGCCAGTACAATGCGTAGTCGGGAGCGTATGCGGCTTGATAAGTTCCTCAGGTTACTGATCAGGAATGGGCGTACTAATCGAAGTTTAGTTAGGATTTGTGGCAGTAGCTGGCACAATGAGCAACAGAGCTGGCATGGGACGTCGGAGGTGGTAAGCACATGACTCACGCGGTGAACGGGACTTAATGAGAATTTGATTATTAAACCGGTCCGAAGATCGCCACGCACAGTGCAGACGAAAAGAGAGGAAAAGCGAACCAGAACATCCAGCTACAGCCACTTGAAGATGAACAACCTTGAGTAGCTTCAACCTTCGATGAATAGCGCAACGTCCGGTAACAGCAGGGCGGCACTGAAGAGTACGGTTAGGAATTCAACTGCGCGCAGATTGGGAAGCTGCGAGCGTAATTAGGTTGCTGGGGGTACTCGCGGACTTTACAAAGCATGGGAAATTAGTGTTATTAATTCAGATATAGGACCGCACGAACGTGTGGTGCTAGGTAAATGTTCAGGAGAGTCCCTCAATGCCGAGTAGGTTTTTAATAAGAGCGTAATCACTCATTAGTCTCCATCGAAGTGCAGCCCCACGGCTGCAGCGGGAAGCTGCGTGGCTCTATAGCCAGCCATTGTAGAATGCTTTGTAGCCGTATAGCTGCGCTTGGGTGGATGTGAATGAGTGATTACAAATCTACGCCACTTGGGGGATTGCTCGAAACATTGGACTGTATAGCTTTCTTTTCAAGCTGTGTGGCTGCGCTTGGGTGGATGCTAAGGAGTATTTACTCCCGTATTAAAAACTGTGGTGCTGTAGCTTTTCGAATATCCTTGTTCACGCCAATCGAGAAAGCACGTTGGAAGAGCGAAAATTATTGTTCTCTTTATTCTTACTCGTTCATTTCTTAGTTACTGAACTACTTCTTAAGTTTTAGGACACATGACAAGTCGAGAGACAATAACAATGCGTCGATCAAAAGAAAGAGTGGTTATGCACTGTGGAGAAGGAATGGAGGACCGTATTAAGCATTGGATGCCTTAAGCGTATTCGGCGCCCTGTCCGAGGCAGTTGTTACCGTGCATAACTTTCAAACACAACCTGTGAAAAAGTTTCTGAATACTGCATGTATTTCAGGGTACTCACCAAGGCCTTGCGTCATAATTTTCATTCGTTGACTTCTCTACTTGCATAAAACAATATTATATAGCACTGAAAAAAGAAAGATTACAAGAAACGTAGGACTATTGGCAGGACAATGAAAAAAAAAGGCTTACTTAAAGAACTTGAACACATGTAGTCTTGCCGAGGATGTCCCCTAGCACTACTCACCCCTTATTTTGAACAGAACTTTTGTCATTAAAGCAATTCTATCTTTAACGAATCTGATACCATTTGTGTAACGAGCGCGCCTGACATGCAACCCATCTACATGTTTTCAATAATTGTGCAGCGTTAGCCAAGTGAATTAGTTGCTTAGGCGTCGCACGCTGCTACAAGTAAATGCACTTTCTTTAGGCTTTAATCGTAACAAGGGTACCTTAAAGCGCGTTGCACAAAACAAACCTTAATTTTAATAGTACGTTTATCGCATGAAATTTACTGGAGTGAGCCTTCACCTTTTTGATCCATCTCGCTTTGTCTCGATATAGTTCTCATTTTGCCAACGAGTTTTTAAAACACCATTCCCGAAGTTCCGCCGCAAATTGATCGTCTTTGTTCGCGCCACTGCATTAGCTTATTGGAACAATAAAAAAAATTGAAATATGGGTACATATGGGAAATATGGGTATAGGGTACTTTCCAACAAAATATTATCGACGCACTTTTTACCAGTTGTTTCTCCCATTTTTTCCATGATGTATTGTTATAACAGGATACTGGTTTCCTCGTAAATCGTCCTCTTGTAGAATGGTTCTGGTTAGGTGACTGGTTAACTTAATGCAACAAATATTTTATTAGCCAAATGCTCAATTCGCTAATAAATCCATAAAACATTTGATGCCGTCGGGCAGCATGCATTTCTTGTTCCGCTTTTCCTTGAGAGATCGAATTATCAGCACTCACACCATTAGATAACACCTCATCCTACTAACGTACATGCAATGGGCTCGTAGGCTGAGCCTGCGGTTTTTGACTTTGCCAATAGTGCCGCTCGTTGGCTGTTTCGTGACTAAGATCAAATGTATGCGCACCGTGGGTGCTGTGCTCAAGCTTATACATCATTGAATAGTTTATATACTATCAAATTGACTTCTTCTGGTGTTCGGCTGCCGACATGAAAGACGCGAGTTCGATCCCGTCCGCAGCGGTTGCACTTCGACAGAGGCGAAATTATAGAGGGCCACGCACTGCTCGGTGTCAGTGAACGCTGAAGAACCCCAGATGGTAGAAATTATTCGGAGCCCTCCACTACGGCGTCCCTCATAGCCTGGGCCTTTTTGGGGCGTTAAATCGCATAAACAAACTAAACCAACCAAATTTACTTCGTCGAAAAATTTTAAAGGTATTTAAAACCTGTCTGACGAAACTGAAATGTCTGCAAAGGTTTCTGCCTTTTGAGCACTGCCAATATTCAAGAAGGTACCCAAATGCCAAAGGGACAGAGCCTGAACTTATAATTGAGGACTGAGCGCTTCGCAGAGGTCTAATAGCTCGCTGGTGAACCTAGGATCAGAGCAATATGATCTCGAATAATTAAACCTATTGCGCTCGAACTGGAAGAAGGGCCCAGACCCTAAGCGTTTCCGAAACCAGTGGGCCAGACAAGAGGCCAGACAAATGACTTGTGCGGGTCAGCTTTATCTATAATACTCATAACAAGGCCGCAGGCCGACAGGCAATGGAAGCTGAAAGCTGGAGTTAGCGACGAAGCGGCTGTAATCAATTTCTGGCTGACCAACGGCCTCCACGTCCCCGTTGTCTCTTCGGTCGTTTAGGATGGCCATATGTCTGCAGCCATTTTGCATGCAGTGCAACGCGAAGCCTTCCAGAAAGACAGCCCAAAAACGCAAAAAGTTAGCGATGCTGGCGCCAGCGTTGCTTACTGTTAAGGAGCAAGTCATCCGTTGGAAGAGGTCCTTAATAAAAAAAAATAAAAATGGATGCCATACAGGAACTTTTTTTCACTCGCGTTGACCCAGTGTGTACTGAGTGATAAATGAAACACGAAGAGAAAAATTTAAGCCTTGACAGAAGCACAAAATTATTTGCTGGTTTAGGCTGAATACAGGCGGTTTTCGTAAGCACTTCCAAAATGTAGCCTACAGGACTTTGAAGTGAAAAATGAATTGCGTTAGTATTCACTCTCCCGCAAGCAGTATTTTCCCGATTTCCTTCTTTATGTTTCATTTATCTTGTTCTCATTTCTTATGACTCCAATAATAACATAAAATGGGTGTCAGCTCTAGGTTTTGGTATTTAGCACGCACTCAAACCACAACTCTGATTCTGAGGCTTATGCTATCTTGAAATTGGAGAGGACACTTAACCTCTGCCCTAATAGTAGGACGCGATAGCGCAGTGGGCTGTCCATTCTGAGCATTTTGACACCTTTTAACTCATCTTTAATTTTTGTCAGTCGTTTCAGTTATTAATTGATCAATTACACGCTCTTTTCTTAATTAGCGTCATCAAGCATTAGCGTTTCATCCTGAGCATTTTGACAACCTTGAGCCTCCTTTTTGAAATTGTTTTCATACTTCATTTCTTTCATTACCAATGAATTACAATAATTTCCTTAACCCGTCATTGCTGATCACACACCAATCAATCATAAATCGCTAGAATCACAAATTACCATGATGCAGTTTTTTACGCAGCCCCCAATTATAGGTCACCTGATGCAAATCTCTGCCGTGAGCTAGGCCCCAACTTACCTACTAAATTTATGCTGCAAGAAACGCTGAATCGTATGACACCGTGCGAAATATTCTGCGGCCAACAGTTGATATGATACGATTTTTTTTTTTACGCAGCCCCCGAACATTTCCGACGCGCGGTGCCGACTACGGCGACGATTTTTCGACGACCGAACGAGCTGTATACGCTATCGCGTAAAATGACATCGGGATGTGAGCGTTGTCATCAAGGCAGATTGTATCAGGCGCGCTCGGCGATGAAGCTGGATGTAAGATTATAAGACCCATATAAAAGCCGCTCTGTTCCACTAGAGCAAAGCGGGTGCTAGTATCACTCAACTTTTCGATGGCCACTTTTTCGATGGCGTATCCTGTGCATTTTCCGCCTCTGCTGTACCATCTATCTTTGAACGTGGTTTAGCACCGTATGAGTCATTGCACTCAAGCAGCAATAAGTTCTTAAAATTTAGCTACGATTGAACACGAGCAGCCGAACAAAAGATCGCCTCTTTGGGGCCTCTTATTAAAAGAATACTGAGAACCGCTGCACCGTATCATTATTCTCCGTACAAATTTATTCTCTGCTTCATTGTGCATATGCTGAGATTTATTTATATACTATCGTTTCTAACACGGACCCAGATAGGGGTGGGCACTGAAACAAAAAACGACATGCCAAAATAAGCAGAAAGCCGTACATCGCGCAACAAATATATATCGGCGGCATGAGTTACACATTAGCAACAACAACATGGTTAGCTTGTATTTTTGTACACTTCTTCAAGACGGGACCGAAATCGTTACGATACCGCGCTCGAACGAGAGCCGTAAGTAGTGCATCGCTTCATAACTGTGCTTGTTGGTCACACAAGTGTTGTTCTGTCTTGTAGGGTAAGCATAGATGATGCCTCAATTAGAAAGTCATGCGCAAATTGTCACCATTGCAGATTTAACCACGACACAGACAGTGGGAAGCATGCTCGATTAGCACACGCGTGCTGCGCGCGTCGCAACCCGCTCACTAAGCTCTCTTTCCCAATTTTTCATATTTATATTGACATGTACTCCAATTTTAATTTGTGTAGAATTTCTCACGTTCCGAGGAGCGAGTGTGAGGAGATAGCAACCCAAACCCGAAAAGGTTTAGGAAAGCAAGAATTAACAATTGGCAAAGAGTGGAACGTGCACCGTAATTGCATTCAAATGTAATTGTTTTCGGCTGTGGCGCGCAGCGTCTTGATGCTTTACAGTCGCAATAACTATCAGAGGTAGGCAAACCAGGGCCTAATTCAGTGTCCATGTGTCTTGCTACTGAAGCTGCGCAGTACTGAAATGTTGACAGAAATCAGATTTATGATCGACCTTGCCAGAAAACCATGAGCACTCAAGTTGATTTTGGAAGGTATGCTTATTTAGCTGTTAATTTCAGAGTATCGACCAAAATTTTCGCTCAAATAACCTACCCCTTTTGTACAATGCATGCCTGATATATTAAGTGCTTTACCGCAATGTTCTTTCTTGCTTTAAGAAGAGATCTATTTGTACCGGCATGATGCTATTAACATGTGATCCGATGCAATGCACCCCATGTTCTTTGACGCTCTGCTAAATACCGGCGCAGTTGAGACTGGCGCTATAAAAGGATGAACTATGTTTAAAGAAATTTACTTTCTCTAATCCGCAATTTCTGATTGCACTGCCAGTACTCTACGTCGATATATACTTTATATTGTATTTACATTTTCCGCTCATTTAAGAGTCTGGTCATTCACCTCTGTGGTGCCAATACTGAACCCGACCGCGGCGGCTGCGTTTTTATGGAGGAAAAACGCTAAGGCGCCCGTGTGCTGTGCGATGTCAGTGCACGCTAAAGATCCCCAGTTGGTCGAAATTATTCCGGAGCCCTCCACTACGGCACCTATTCTTCCTTTCTTCTTTCACTCCCTCCTTTATCCCTTCCCTTACGGCGCGGTTCAGGTGTCCAACGATATATGAGACAGATACTGCGCCATTTCCATTCCCCCAAAACCAATTATTATTATTATTATTATTATTATTATTATTATTATTATTATTATTATTATTATTATTATTATTATTATTATTATAACCAGTTGCCACCGACGTTGATTTACAAATGTAACAAAGAAAACAATTTTTTCATCGAACGCGTCCTCTTCGTGAGAGCTTCGCTACTGATGCGTTGAGGGAAAGTGCATTGGAATATAAATAAAATGTGTAAAAAACAAAAAAGAGAAGGGAGGTTTTTAACGGTGACAAGAGCGAGGCAAAACGTTTAATAAGCACTTTAATTTTTTACTCGTTCACCAGATTTAAGTGCTTGTGCTCAGCGAGATACTCAACTTCATGCCGACGCAACCCCTCGGGCTCGTAACGTGGTGGCATGAGCTAATATAGAATACGGGCCGCCGGTGATCAGATTCGTGGTTCGTGCGCGGTTTATACCCCCGGCCTTGTCCAAGAGCTTCGACGTGACTCCCTAGCCACAGAGCCCCATCCGCACTTGTCGGCACTTTTTTCTTGTTCGTTTAGTGGCGGCATAGGAACATAGCTGTACGTGCGGTCTACCACCGCTACGTGACCTGCCGGACCTGCCGGTTATATACTACGGGAGAAGAGCATCGCAATATACCCGGCACTCAGTCATGCGGGATTCTGCCGCATTTGCTTTCTTTACTTTTTCCACAATCTGCATGGCGGCGAATGGTGAACGCGTGCTAAGTGTCATGCTTTTCATACTGCTCTATTTCCCATTTTTGTCTTCCGACACTTTCGTTGTTTCTTCATTATTCCTTCTTTCAGCGGAAGCTATCTGACCCGCCTCTGGAAGCCCCGTGGCAACAAAACCTCGTTTATGCCAATTTCTTCCTTGCTCTTGGTTTCCTTTTTAGTTGGTTAGGCTCTGCGGTCTCCCCTTTTTGGTCGCATCTCAGCTGAACGTCTTTTATTCGTGGTATTTTTCTCCCTGATTCCAACCCCCAACGCAGACTGGAATATTCGATGGCCGAAACCAACGGATGAGTAAAGCGGTCGTCAGACAACAACTAGATTGAGTTTTGCAGTAGACAGCTCAAACTTTTGAAGTGAAATGAAATTGCATGCGAGGTCTGACGCCCTGAAGGTTCATCTGTTCTGTGGGAGACACGTTAGCGTACATTTCCGGTTTATTTTAAGCCCCCTGTGGTTCTCCAACATGCACTGTCATCGCACATCACACGAGGGTTCTTTTTTGTGCAGGAAATGCCTGCTCCGTGTGGAACGACTCCACTTCTTTCTGCGCCCTCCCTGATAGAATATCTCGACCTTCCGTAGTTGCTTGTAAGTGCGCGTAACTACGCCCAGATATTCCCTGCATCCTCATAGGCTACGTAGCGGCACTATCCCCATCAGCAGTGCCGCGCCGCCTCGGCTCGTGACATGCGCTCGCGCTGGCTACGTGGGGCCACGTGCAGAGTCGAACAAAGGCAGTTGATTCCTGGTTCCCGGCCTGGTCGCTTCGTCCGCGTCGCGCTGCGTTAATTTGCAGAGGACAAAGTCTCCGTCCCTCTACAGTTTGGTGACCCGGACGGTATGGACGCGGACGAAGCGAACAGGCCGGGAACCAGGAATCAACTGCCTTTGTTCTACTCCGCACGTGGCCTCGCGTAGATAGCGCGAGCGCATGTCACGAGCCGAGGCGGCGCAGCACTGCTGATGGGGATAGTGCCGCTACAGCTATTTAAAATAATGGATAGGTGAATACGGCGTATGTACCCACAGGTACGGGAAGTGTCATTGCATGAGGCTACAACACAATGCATGAGTCTGCGATCTGGTGAGATCTGGCGAACAAGTTTCAAATGGGTGGCCGGCCACTTCCCTAGACGGCATTTCGATGATCAACTGTTGGCAACAGCCTGACTTCCGCATATATTATTCGGAGGTAATGTTCCGGAGAAATTATGAGTATTAATTATTCCCCTTCTTTTTCCAAAAATACGTTGGAACGCTCTCCTCGACTCGAAGCTTCAGGTGTCCTGCAGGGCGTTGGAGCCGGTGGGTGATGGGAGAGGCAAGATCGACGAGCTGCTGGTGGACTAACTTTCGTCGTTTTTGGCTTTGAACGCTTCATATACACGTAAAATGTGTTAGGGTAAGGGGGTGTACTCTAGGCATTGGTGAATAATTTCATCTGCTTACTGCGGGCAAGAAATATGAGAATATTTAATATACAGGGTGTTTCACCTAGGACTTTACACAATTTTTAAAAATGGACATTTTGAGTTTGAAGAGAGCTTTTTTTCGGCATAGCATTGTCAGCGGTGTAACACACCAGAATACACTAAGAGGTGCTAACACATAAGCTGGTTAATTAATATTGTATAGTTAACTTTTTAAATACTACTGTTAGGCTCCCTAATTATTGAGAGTCGTGTAGCACACTGTAATTATTATCCATACCTGTTTCAAAAATTTCAAGAACGCGGTTACCCTCGCCGCTGTGGGCTAAAAAATTTTGGCTATTTCGACCGAGTTACGCGCACTGGAGGGGTTGCTCTGCCTGCAAGCTTCTCGAAAGCGCATGTATTTTGGCGCGATATATCCAAAATTTGTTGGGCCACTGCGCCCAGAGTGACCGCATTTTCGAAATTCTAGTAACTTATATGGATACTACTGAAGGTCGGCTGCGCGCTTCTCAGTAATTCAGGAGCTTAACAGTAACAGTATAAAGTTAACTATTCAATATTAGTTAGATATCCTGCTAGTAAGCACATCTTAGCTGTATTGTTACGGGTTTATTTGTACGTGTGATGAAATATAGCTCTGACAATTCTCAGCCGAAAAATCGTTCTTCTTGCTCAAAAAGCCTATTTTTAAAAATTGTTCAAAGTCCTAGGTGAAACATCCTGTATATCTGTCCGCTACAAAGCCACGTTTAATGTCGATGATCTAAGTTTCGGGACTTTTTAGGTGAGACGGTGCTCTCGTTTTAGGGAACACGCCGCACATAATTGAGAATTTGTATTTACCCAAAAGTAAGAGATTGAAATTATGACATTATGGATATTTTTAATTTAACAATACCCCGTTGGCTATGTACCGGGTGTGGTGGATATGAAAAACCATAAAATCGCCCAAACAACTTGCACAATGACTCGGCCGAACCGGCTGATTTGAAGACGCGACACTGTAGTTTACCTATACACAAGCCGGCTCTACAGCGAGAAACGTTGTCAAATACAGCGCACAGGAAGTGTGGCCCAGGGAATAAGCTTATGGAGTTTCCCAGGAGGAAGCGACACTGTGGGCTACAAGGAGCGCCACAGTAAAGGGTCACTGAATGATTTTTCTCACCCAGGGTTCTTTAATCTGCACCAGAAAGTTGTTAGAGGGAAAAAACACTTACGCTATAAAGTTAGAGTTTCTTATAACCGAGACACTGGCGCTGGTGGAAGCGTTGCAGCCAACAAGATCGTTGTTGTAGTTTAGGTTTATTACGTTATGAAGCTTCAAAATCACTCTGTAGTTATATGGGCCCCCAGAACTCCTAGAAGCCCCGCTGATTGCATAGCACTCAATGCGCATTCACAAGCGAATTCAGAAGTGGCGCGAACATAACAGCTAACGAAAGGGGAACAAAGGAAGAGAACAGCTTAAATTTTTGCACCACAGTTAAGCCAGAGTGTAGAGACAAAATGAAACTACCGCAATTTCCGGCATACAGTATACAGACGGTGCATAGTCCGCAGGGATCAATTTAGGGTGAAAAAAGTTTATTAACTACATTTCCCGCACTCGGCACGTAGCCTGCAGGAGCCCGGTGTGCAACTCGCGCGTGGTAATGTATGTGAAGACACAGGGCAAGCATCACAAAACCTAGTAATAGAATGAGAGTTGCAGATTTCATATCATACTCAGCAATGCTAAAGAAATACTGTTTAGTCTGCAACCATAGTATATACTCTGCAAAACAGAACTTTTCAACTTTTAAATATGCAAAGCCAGCGGTGTGTATACCGGAAATTACGGTTGTTTAGCGAAAACAAATATAGGCGGATGGGCGCATGAGACGATCGCTGTATAGCGAGCTAGAGAAGCAACGTGGCGCAATGCCCGGAAGCTACATTTATTGCGTGGCCGCTCCGGCGTGCACTCGCAGGGAGTGTGGATGCACAGTGCTCATCCTGGAATCGCATTAGCGGTGCGTCTTTATCAGGCACCGAGCAGGAACATTACCGGGAGCCACCGGCAGTGGTATAGAACGCATTTCTGGCTGGTGAAGGACGTCGGATGTATTTGGAGGGGGAATTGTTCGTGCGGTAAGCTCTCCCTGAACGGATATCCTCTTAGGCGGCTAGCAAAGCAGAAAGAGATAAGAGCAAGCTGAGAGGGAGTGTTTGCGTTGTGCTGTACGTAGTTTAGTGAGCTTCATCACGTGGTTTCGCCTGAAAAGATACATCTACAAAGAAATGAAGTGTTTTCTTTAATAATAATAATTGGTTTTTTTTTTTGGTGGAAAGGAAATGGCGCAGTATCTGTCTCATATATCGTTGGACACCTGAACCGCGCCGTAAGGGAAGGGATAAAGGAAGGAGTGAAAGAAGAGAGGAACAAATAGGTCCGTAGTGGAGGGCTCCAGAATAATTTAGACCACCTGGGGATCTTTAACGTGCACTGACATCGCACAGCACACGGGCGCCTTAGCGTTTTTCCTCCATAAAAACGCAGCCGCCGCGGTCGGGTTCGAACCCGGGAACTCCGGATCAGTAGTCGAGCGCCCTAACCACTGAGAAGTGTTTTTTTTTACGTTTCTACAACAGGAGAAAAGTTCCTGAAAAGAGGAATTTTTCGCGGCGTATTCGAAAGCGTCTAGATTCTTGTCTGCATTAGGCAGGGACACCTGTGAAGCCTTCATAATCAATTGAAAAATTAAAATTAGTTTTGAGGAAAGGAAATGACGCAGTAACTGTCTCTCATATCCCGGTGGACACCCGAACCGCACCGTAAAGGAAGGAATATAGGAGGGAGTGAAAGAAGAAAGGGGTGCCGTAGTGGAATGCTCAGGAATAATTTCGACCACCTGGGGATCTTTGCACTGACATCGCACAACACACGGGCGCCTTTTTGCGTTTCACCTCAGATCCGGAGTTCGCGGGTTCGAACCCGACCGCGGTGGCTGCGTTTTTATGGAGGAAAAATGCTAAGGCGCCCGTGTGCTGTGCGATGTCAGTGCACGTTAAAGATCCCCAGGTGGTCGAAATTATTCCGGAGCCCTCCACCACGGCACCTCTTCTTCCTTTCTTCTTTCACTCCCTCCTTTATCCCTTCCCTTATGGCGCGGTTCAGGTGTCCAACTATATATGAGACAGATACTGCGCCATTTCCTTTCCTCAAAAACCAAATTCTTATTCTTAATATTACTATTACTTCACCTCAATCGGAACGCGGTGTCCGCGGTCGGGTTCGAACCTGGCTACTCCGGCTCAGTCCCATCGTGTGGATAAATGTTAGCTCTTAACGTCAACTAATTGAGAAGCTCCTCGTTTTCTCGATTGAAATCTCATTTTTGAACGAGCCTTGCGGTTGATTTATATGCAACGCTGAAATGGTACAATAAAAGCACGTTGTACCCTGCTGATTGTTCCACATTTAAGTATCTTTTACATAAGGTATGCTCTGTGATTGCTTATAACATACCTGCCGCCAAAGTCAGCATAGGTGCCGGGGATAACTCTTCACCATTATGTTTCATATAATGCACACAAGACATGCGTAGATGGAAGTGTTACCTAGGTAAGGGATTAGTCGACTGAGCACCAGATACCTGATACCGAGATAATAGTATTTACATTTACAGCGGCATGTAACGTTACTGCGTTTATTGAAGACGGCCACAGGCAAAACGTGCAGAATATATGTTTTTTTTTTCTCTCAGTATTCTCCAAGTGTAAAGCCCGGCCTGACCTGGCGAGCTTCGCGTCTAATTTTGTGCTCATCCTGAGCTGTTTCCTTCATTGCTGCTGCGCATCACAAAATTTATCGTGGTCCGTGAGCAATATCTTAGGCTTCCCAGAGAGGGACCCTTGCGATATATGGGGCAATTAGAGGACGCATTCCAGCGTTTGTGTTTTTGCCAATCTGTTGACGTCTTACGTCCACATAGATCAATGTGTGGATTTCAACGCCTTTCTTTTCCGGTGCCTAGGGGCATTACTCCGCTCTTGTCAGTATGCTATCATGGGCCTTAAGCCTAAAGGAATCTACACTCTCTATGTTCTTGCGTATCTAAAGTTTCTTCGGTATTTCTGGTGGAAAGCACCTGATTTACACTTTTTTTCTCCTTGTCTGGGTGGTACGACTGAAAAACTTATTTTTTCTAAGGAGGCAGAGAACATTGCTAAACCTACCGAGGTTCTGTAAAGACCCTCGGTGTAAAATGCATAGAACACCCCCCCAAAAAAAAAACACAGCTTGTAAAAGCTGTGTGTGTGAGGCAGTGATGTGTGCATAATTAGCTCATGATCTAGCGCCAATATGATATCATAAAGAAACAGCAATATTTGTGAATAAATAAATAAATAAATAAATAAATAAATAAATAAATAAATAAATAAATAAATCTGCATTAGCAAGCCTGTAACTGCCTTTATTCTTTTTTGCTTGGTTTGTTTTTCAGAACCCAAATACTTGGGTTTGCGCAGAGTGTATGCAAACCGAAACAATATTCACTGAACAAGTTCTGCTTTGGTTCGAACGCTTGATGAAAACTAAGTAGACAGCTCGGTGCATAATGTTACATAGTTCGCAGCTGAATAGAAATAATAATAATGATGAATTATCATGGCTGTGACACCTGCGAGAGCATGTGCTCACGACAAATTTTAGGAATGGTATGGACCCTCCCCCCCTCCCCAAGAAAAACAAGTTAAGAAGGGTATGATGCAGTCTTACAAAGCATCAGACCCGAAAGAGTGTCAAGAGTTTCCTGTGCATTGGCTGTTTCCACGAAACTGACGCCACGCTGCGGTGGCGCCGCGAACTAGTCCAACAACGATCGGCGCACGCGCCACTGTGTCGTTTGCACGTTGCCTGAGTGGCTCGCCGGCATATTAAGACGTTATTTACTGAGTTCTGTGGCGACAATATATTTTAAGATATCTGTTATGCAGACGTTTACATGCTAACGATATAGAAGAGTCATTAAGTGTTGTTTTGCTAGTTGTGGTACCAGCAATATAAGGACAGCGTGGGAACAGAATGTTTCCATGTTGTAGAGTAACGCTTGCAGGACCGCGACAACGCTTTTTTGTTATGGCATACAACCTATATTTCTAAAATAGATGGTTTTGTTTGACTAGAACTGCAGTTGGCGCTTTTAATAAACGCTACTTTGCACACATGACTACCGGACACATTTCAACCGCTCAGAGTTTTGTCCTTGATGGTCTCAGAAAATGCGGGCCTTATTATGGCAAGCGTGTATGGTGATACTGCATCCATGGAGAGTTGGAGGTGGAAGATTAACATTCGATTTCATTCTGATTACTGTTGCCTTTTAATGCCCCATACCATCACTGTCGCTGTGTTTACTGGTACAGACCGGGCAAATGGCAAGAGTGCACACGATTACTTCTCTGCATTCATATTTAAAGCTTGATATCTTATAAAATTTATGATCACGAAAAATCACTAAAGGGCGTAGTTCTGTAAGTTAAAACTCAAGGGACAGTGAATGGCAAACCAGCCTACCTCTCTTTCTGCGAAGCAGCATGGCAAATTGACAATCGCTGGGTCTTGCTTGTATACCTGAGCGACTGGTTTTCTCATTCGCATGTTGTACAAGTCTCTTTATTGTAGATCTAAAAATGAATTTTAATTTTTTTCTAAAGCGCTCTTTCGCCGCCTACTGCTCCGCTTTCAAACAAGCCGTTTTAAAACGCCCGAAAGTAATTTTGGAATTGACCCCACTTGTGACTTCCGCATGCCACGCAAAATATCTAGACGTGATCAAAATTGCCTCTACTGAATTCGCCTGGACGTTGGCTTCACTAAATACTATTTACATAAAAATGGTGTAATAATTATCCCTCTGTGCCCCACATGTGGTGTGCCCGAGGGTCTGCCACATTTGATCTCCCGCTGAAAACGCTTCAACAATCATTGCAAGGCACTTTTAAGTGCTTCAGGACTCCGACAGGATTGCCCCGTGCACCTGGAGCATGTCCTTGGACCATGGAGGGACGCGGCTTCGGGTATGCGCGGTACAAAAACATTTTTAGTGTTTTTAAGAGACACGGGCTTGGTGGACATTCTTTGACAATCGTGTGTGTGTGTGTGTGTGTGTGTGTGTGTGTGTGTGTGTGTGTGTGTGTGTGTGTGTGTGTGTGTGTGTGTGTGTGTGTGTGTGTGTGTGTGTGTGTGTGTGTGTGTGTGTGTGTGTGTGTGTGTGTGTGTGTGTGTGTGTGTGTGTCGTGTGTGTGCGTGTGCGCGCGCGTGTGTGTGCGCGCGCGTGTGTGTGTGAGTGAGTGAGTGAGTGAGTGAGTGAGTGCGCGCGCGTTCGATTTTATTATTCACCCTTTCTCTTTTCCCCATCCTCGTCTCTACACTTCTCTTCTTTCACCCTCACCTGCAGTAACATGCCAGGCCGAAAACCAGACAGACCTCTCCTGTTCCATTAAAGTTCTTCTTCCCCTCCTCTCATTTATTTAATGTGTGCCGTGGGAAAAAAAGACTATTTGTTTCGAGCGAGTTTAGAATCATCTAAAAACAAACCCGAGTTTATCGTAATATTTTAAAAGAAGCGCAGTTCTACGTAGTCTAAACTAGGAAGCAGTCCTCCACAGCGTCATCATATCAGATCAGTTGAGACTCTAGGTCGTGAAAATCGCCAATATAGGCAGCAATGTTATACCATAAACACAAAAAAAACTGTATGGGTTGGCACAACTACTATGCATTTTAAAGCTTATAAGAACATGAATAGGTAAAAAAAAAACGCCTGAAGGTCTCGAAACTGGAAACGAAGTAGATTTTAGACACTCTGTCATCTCAGGTGAGAAATGCATATGCGGCACGCCACGAAAAACCTTTTAGACGTCTCCAGTGCACGCTTTTCCGTCCACCAAGTGGGGATTCGACCTTACGATGTTCTGCGATGCGGCGCTCTACGGAAGAGCGCTGCCGGGCGTGAAGAGAATTATGTCCGGGGCTTGCGCCGCAAACAGGAAATTACTTTGCAGCCATGTTTACATCCGCTTCCCTAAAGTAACGCCGTTTCGGCATGAAATATTCACACACTTGGCAAGGATGTGGGAGGGAGCAGGAAAAAAAAACGTCGAAACCCTGTTGCTTACTATGCTATAGAAAAGCGCCGTTCTCTGTGGCGGACAATTCCGAGAAACGCTGCAGCTGTCTTGCGCTCAGACCTCGTCGACGAGAGGGCGCTCGCACAAAACGACACGAGCACATGAGCACCTCGGGATCTATTCAAACGACGTTCTCAACCAAAAGGATTAAGGGTTAACCTGGACGCATTCAACGGAGATCTCTGGTCTTTTTCTACCGGCATCTTTTTATTAGTAGAGAGCAATGAAGTGTTTCTAGGCAGTTGCGCAAACACGCTATAAACTTTCCGAAGGTACACAGGCTCTGCGCACATTTAACGCTTAACCTCCTCCCACTGCACCCACCTCGTTCTTGCCCACTCTGTTGCCAAATGTTTGCACCAAACGCATTCTGCGCCATTAAGGCCAGTGGTTAGGGCTCTCGGCTACTGATCCGGAGTTCCCGGGTTCGAACACGACCGCGGCGGCTGCGTTTTTATGGAGGCAAAACGCAAAAGGCGCCCGTGTGCTGTGCGATGTCAGTGCACGTTAAAGATCCCTGGCTGGACGAAATTATTCCGGAGCCCTCCGCTCCCTCCTTTATCCCTTTCCTTACGGCGCGGTTCAGGTGTCCAACGATATATGAGACAGATACTGCACCATTTCCTTTTCCCCCAAAACCAATTATTGATTATTTTATCCTTAAGGCCACCATAACGAATTATTGAGAGCCTCCAAGCTCCAAAGGCTCTCATTGGCCAATTTTCCGTCGTGTTATGAGACGTCCTTCCTGTGGTGGTGGCGGCGGAAAAACTTTTATTGAGCAACCCTTAACAGGAAGACAGTGAGGGTGGTTATAGGGATATGGAGGATTGCAGCAGACAGAAGGGTGGGGCCTCGCGGTCGCGCTGGTGGCCAGCAGCCCGTGGATCCTGGTGACTTATGTGGCTCATTTCACCCTCCGGAGCTGAACCTCCGGCTGTGAGCTGTGCAGCACGGCCTCGCACCTCTCCTGCTTCCGAGTCTCGATCGCTTTCTCTTATACTCCCGGGGTATTTTCAGCCGACCTGCAAATTACGCCAACACCCTAAGGAAGATGTCTATTACATACTCAGCGCTTGCCCTAATCGTCCAACTCCCCCTCCCAGTGGTGTGCGATGAACAGTGTTAAAGTGAATCTGCGCAACTCTATTCAGTTTTAGTCGATTCGAACTCATGGCTTCAAGACCGAAATGAACAACAGGACCTCCGTTTGGAAGTTAACAGGGAGTTAGCCTAGACTAAGAGCTCCGCACAAAAACTGCTTTGACGCACCGTAATTGCTTGCGAAAATGACCTGTGGGACATATTCCCGAGTGTCTATTTAAAACTTTTCTAGCTTGTAATAGCTCCGTTTTCAGCGATAGGAGCCTCTTTGTGATCACAACGCTCCAGTGTATTGGTACATGCCCACTTCAATTTGCCTTCAGTATCATTTTGAGGTTTCCTACCCGGCTTTTGTAACAGGTTTCAGGTCTAGTGCAAACAAATTCAATGAATGGAGTCTTAAAACTTACAAAATTTAGGCTTGTCCTTCACGTTTATTGTGTTTTTCCTGCAATGAAAAGAGTGTATAGTTTGAAAATTGCATCGACCTGTCAGCAGTCTTGTTCTGAAGCACCTCCACCATGACTTATCTACTGGCGGAAAGGTTTCAGAACGTCGCGAGACGAACAAGTCTTAAGATAATAAAGTAGTCACTTTTTTTGCCGTGCCATGCCGGGTTTTGGTGCAAAGTCCGTTGATGTGGCGCAAGCTACGAGCCAGAAACGCTGGGAGTGAAGACGGGAAAGTAGGTAGGGAGGTTGTAGTGAGAGGTTTAAGAAGAGTGACCTCTCCGGTACAACTAAAGTATCATGGGTGAAGTCGAAGCCAGTAGTACAATAAAAAGAATCCAGCGTAGTGCTGAAAAGAGATTTAAGAAATTCTTCCGCTTAAAGCTAAAAGAGGGTAGGCTGAGTTGGAGTTAACAAGGAAATGGGAGAATAGGATCTATCACCAGCAGCTGCTCCAGCAAAGGGAACTCTTAAGCTTTTTCTCTCTTACGGTTATTCTTTTTTCTTGCTTCTTTATTTATTTCGAAGATGAGGATGCTGGAGCGGTTGTCTGGCCGACGTGTAAAAGGATTATTTTCTTGTCAGAGGCAGCTCTTGCAGGCAGAAAATAATAGAATAGTGAAGTTTATTGGCTTTTCTTCACCAAGAAGTAGTTTGTTTGCTCTGATGGTATATTGGCTAGCTTGGACAAAACAAGGGAATAGTTGTAGGTCTTGTTGAAACCGGTGATGTTTCGGATGCTTGTATGGTAATTGTTGCCTCCCGCTTTTGCCAGTTATAGGGCTGGGCAGCCAGATGAAGCAGCGCTTGTGAGGTGCTTAGACGTCAAATTCATCAGAGCGTCCGGAGCTACATTCTATTGGCACATGAACGACCAACCGCTACAAAAGTTTGTTCCTGAGGGCAGTATTAATTCGGCGACCAAAAAGCTAACACTTTCAAGAGAAAGGTAGGAGAAGTTCAAGCAAGAGAAGGTAGCAAGCTCCTGAAAGGCGGTTTTATATTTGTCTTTACTGCGTGACTACTTCCTAATTGCCGCTGTGATTAGGAATACCGTTCGGCAACCACGGATGTGAAGCGGCAAGGAGGGAATGTTGCATTGCATATGAAAAGCGCAGCTTTCGGTTTTGTTGTCTCTTAATGGTACCAATGAGTTTGCGTGCTCACTTTTTGCGCCGGTGATGGCTGATAACTGGACGTGTTGCTCTGCTACACGAAAGAGTCGCACTTGTTTTCCTTGATGTACCCTAACTGGACTGATTACGCTTCAAATGTGACACGCATTTCGTAAGTTTGCTTTGTTAGATATTCTTGTCATTTTATTAAGAGCCTGCTGTCAGCTGCTTAGTTCATTAGGGCCTCATATGGTGCGAATAATTTGCGTGAAAGGAAGACATTCCTTTCCAGCAGCTGCCAGTGGCTGCTAACGGGGGCTTTTACCGAAACGTGTGCGAATTCGAATCACTCTTGCTGTCTCTGAGAACATTTGTTCGCTTTTTCCGGCAATGTCTGCAATTAAATATCGAGAGTTAGCTGCCCTGTTGGTGCGACTTGCGCTTTCATTCCGTTCAATCGCTTGTTAGGGCCTATTGTCGACATTTTAAGGGTTTCTCAGGCTAACGCACATGCTTTTAAATTGCATGAAGCTGATATCGTTTCAGTCCGCTTTCGTAGTCACCGTTATTTAGAGCTGAAGTTTGTGAAGATACTAAGCCGCAGGCACCGAGTCGAATGCACTGAATCATTTTGAGTCAGAACCAACGCAATGACCATTTAATCATGTTACGAGAGTACGGTTGCACTAATACCTGCTCTCGTCCTTGGTAGAAACTCCGTTCAGAGCGTGCTAACTGCTTTCGCTTAATGCCGTCAGCTCTGGCAATCGCACTTCGTGTTACACGTTCTCGTCCAGCTCACCTGACGTGACTGAGAGAAGTTCTTTGCTAAACGCAACGCTTACGCACTGAATACTTACAAGAGAGGCCATAAAAGGGATCTCGCGCAGTTATTCTAGCCAATGCTTCATCACTGCAGTGCCAGTGGCTAAAGCTTGATGCTATAAAGAAAGGAAAAAGATTCCTAAAACACGGTAGCAACCTAGTAATCGCTATGTTATGGGACTGGTCGTTCAATGTAGTCCCCCTGCTGCGAAGAAGAGCCAATTTCAAGATGGGCTATAGGATTAGACCTAAGCTCTCATTTAACTTTCTGGCTATTCTGAACTCTTAATGCAGTCTTGGGAGCACCTTATTTAGTGCCCCACTGTGATAATCATGAACAGGCCTAGGAGCGAAGCAAAGAAAAGATTGGTCATAACTTACCGGGGCTAACCAAAGCGCAGGTTTTTTTGTCTTGCGAGAATCATTGCGAAATTTCATAGCTGGCGTGGCTTGTTAAATTGTAGCCCGACTTCGGTGCTTACGAGAAAGTGCTTGACAAAGTAGAGCCCTACAACAGTTTATTGCGTACATCAAAGTGATACACCGTGGCAGTAAGAATACAAGGGTTATGAAAGAAAACACTGTTTTTGAAGAATGAAAAAACGTGCCAAATATGATGGACGCTAAGTAATAGTCAGTGGCATGCTCCTCCACAGTATTTCAAGTTATTCGTGCCTTTTGGGAAGTCGGTATGCGCTCAAGACATTTATAGTAGACGCAGCAGCAACATTGCTGCTGTAATTGCTTCTTGCTTCTCTAACAAAATAAACTCGAATGCTTTCAAACGTAGTGCGGGGTGCAGCACTCATTCTTTCCTGCCGTTTGTAACTGCATGTGTTCTATGCCAAATTTACCATAGTTTTGTGGTTTCTTTACCGCTGCTCGCCAGGTTAACCAATTCAGACATCATTCCTTTGGTGACGTTAAGCTTTTCGCTATATGCATTTAGAAACCTTACCACGTGAAATTCATCGCGACCATTTTAACCATGCCTAATAATTGAAGTTGCTCCATAAAGTAGCTCCACCTGTTTCTCCATGGTGCTGAGGTAACTGGGGGTGTATTAGGTGCCAAAAAATTGAACCTTCACGCAATAATATGTCGAAGACACGAAACCACACCAAACTACCCGCGCTTGATTTAGCAAGCTTCAATCTGAGGGTAAACCATCAGTGGTACTCTGGACGGCACTCGTATATAGTGCCGTCTAGAGAGCTGTTTTTGAGATCAGACAGAATGCAGCATTTATTGCGAATTTTGTCGCTTATTTGACAATTGCAGAATGTAATCACACATGGTTGGATACTTGCATACTGCATATACAGTGGATTAAATTACGTGTTGGAAACTGGCAGTCACAATTTTGTCCGTCTTGATTTGAGAGCTGCTCCACCCAAAGCAAAACAGAGATATCTGGAGAGGCAGATTTCTAAGTCCGATTAGCTGCTTCTGCGTGCCCGCTGAATCTGCCTGCGGCACAATGCATTTCCCTCTAGCTGGCACTTCCGCAGAGCAACCCGCAAAGGAGAGACGGAGGGGGCAAGAGAAGTGCGCAGGACAGCAGAAAGGGAGGAGAAAGCAGGCGCCTCCGCTGCCCTCCTAAGTGGTCACTCTAATGGTGTCTTCGACTGGTAGCTCCAGCGATCCGGTTAGGATCTGGCAGAGTGGGAGCCGCTCTCGCTCCGAGCGCATAGCAAGACTAGTCAAGCCGAATGGTCAGCGAGTTTTTAGAGCGGAAGCGCAGGAGGCAGAAGGGGGACGTAACTTCCGGAACCACTACGCGGCACCGCTGCTGATGTCAACAGTAGCCGCACGTAAGGTCCCTTGATTACCTCTAGCCGCACGTGGCCGCACACAGTTTGCATCGCGGTCACCGCTTAGCCTGTATCGATCGCTACCCCGGCTTTCCGTCCCATGGGACGCTCATTTTTCCAACATCGCCTTGTGGATAGCACTGTCGTCCTCGTCTGAGCTGCTGCTGGAATCGCTGTTGTCATGCGACCGCAACACAGACCGCGTTCCTAGCGTAGTTATCCGGTGTCTCTTAGACATTTTGCCTCACACAGCGCGGCACCCGCAAAACACAACACAGCAAGGACGCCACTACTGCGCCAAAAGCCTACACTTGCTTGTTCCTACGCGCAGGGCATGCCGAGGCTTCGCGCCGATTTCGCGAAATGGCGGAAGTGGCTCTGTCACGTGGACTCATCTCGAAGCCGCTCCGACTTTTTTCTCGGAGCGCCTCAGAGCGCTCCGAGTTGGAGGCGAGCGCTCAGAAAGAACCAGCCGAATGTAGTCAGAGCGGCCGGTTTCGACCAGGGGAATGTGCGGTCGCCTCTCAGAGCCCTCTAAAGCGATCTAAAGCGACCAGTCGAAGACACCATAAGATACACCGGGAAAAGACAGACCGAGAGACCAGGAAGTGTTCTTTATGATTCCGCTATTATTACCTTGTTTTCAAAAGCCCGTCGAAGTAATCCAAGTAGAGTTGGTTACATAGAAGTCACATTAGAGAATCATGAGGTTGCACTTTACAGAGACCGATTTCGGGTACCTATAGGGCATTCTTTCCACTCGTTATGGGGGTTCAAAGTGCTGAACTTCTCGGCCACTTTCAGTTCGTTCAACGTAGGCAAGAGCGGCCTTAAGGTGCATACTGAGTTGAAAATTGTGTAATTCATGACCTCCTCCCTGCGTTCTGGAAGATCATGCGCCGTAACCGCATTGGCTTAGATTGCGACAGAGCACTGCAGTTATTTGATCAGCACAGTGCTAACTGAGGGGTAGTAAAAGGTATGGGCTTGCCTATTTGCAGACGGTTCCGAGCCTCACAATTTGTCTGCAGTATATAGTGCGTATGGGCCTTCGATTGCAGCATCGATCACCAGTGAGCAGCAGACATGCAACGCAAGAAGAATAATACAGTTCGTCGCCTGGGGCAGAAAAAAAGGCAATCTGCGTTTGCGTCGGGCACGTCCTGCTCAAGAATCTAGGCGGCATATACGGTTAGTTGCAGAGATCGATAAGTACTACTCCTTTTTATGAGACGGTGTCGTACTCCTAGGTATCGTTACCCATAGGTTTCAATCGCCCTCTCTCTATGATGGGTCGTCAAGTACCATGTGTTATGTCTGTATTGGGTTCCGAGCGAAAGGGACACAAGAGTATCGCGGTTCAGACTGGTCGCTGCGTGATTCCTCTGAGACCGTGCAGGGGAAGAAGCGAAATACGCGGTATCAAAGGAAGAAATTAGCTCACGGAACGCGCGCTGACTGTCAAGTAATGTTTTTTTTTTATTGCGAACGCAGTCCGGCTTATATAGATGTCGCCCCGCAGTACATTTTGTTCATTTTTAACATGACGTCACAGGTGTACTCCCAAAGGTATTATTATTTGTCCTGTAATCCTACTGAACCCTTGAGAACGCATGAGCCCCAGGCCAGGTATGTTGCATTCGGGGAACTTTACCTTTTGAGGTCAATTTTAGATCCAAAATTAGGCCTAAAGCGAAAAGAGAATCGTCATTAGTTGTCGGCGAGTTTTAAAGTTAGCACGAGAATTAAGGGAATTTTTCCGGCTTAAAAACATTTAGGCTAAAGATAACGATGACGTCAAGACCAAGGCGCGAACCCGCGATTCCAAACGCAGAAACGAAATCGGGAGAACGGCGCAATCGATGCCAGCGTGGAAGCCTGTTCTTACGATCGCCTTCGGGTTTTGTCAAAGTACGACAACATTTACGACTGCTGCTTCGCAAAAGTTTCGTGCGTCCTCCTTTTTCTTGTGAGCCGTGCGAAACACTAGGGTTAACGCTGGTACGGCGATTGGCCCTGAGCCCCACCTTGCCGTGTTCTCTCTTATAGCGCGTTCGTACTGTAGTTGATCTGTTGTTCGATATGCTGCTAACGTTAATGACCGATAGTGCTGACGCTGCGAACAGTTATGTTGTCTGCCGAACATTAATGGATCGTAAGAAGTTGGTTCCATTTCGCGTTTTCGATCGCGTTTTCCTATATACCGCTTTCTACAGCGACAGCTGTTTATGGAGGCATTACTTGAAGCAGCCATGCGGTATACTACGTCATGCTCTTAAGCGGCTACACCACAGTGTGGTGCTGTTGGCACTCGGTTCGGGGACGGCGAAGCGCGGATGGAGCTAGCGTGCAAGTAAGGCCGCATCCTTTACAAAAAATGTCTATAGACAGTCTAGGGACTGTTATAGATTCTATGGCCTTCCAATAGATATTTATTTTTGTATATTCATGCTCCAAAGACTGTCTCTAGTTAGAGGTCTAATAAAAGGGTATGGCCATAAATCTATAGATTGTCTGTAGAATGTCTATAGGATTTGTATTGCCTATAAACTGTTCTCAAGGGTTTGTCTATAGAGAGTCTATAGCCTTTATAGATAAGTCTATGGACAGTCTATAGACTGTGTAAAGAATTTTTGTAAGGGATGGACCTCAGCGATAGCGCAAACATTGCGTTGTGCATCGAGTCAAGCGACATGCTGTGGACGAGGATGTGGGCACGGGGGGGTAATGATCTTGCTTTCTGCCGCGCTTGCTCTACGAAATTCTGCGGTGGAAGGGGAGAAGCAGTGTATACAACGTACGCGCTAGTGTTGTTTCTGTACATCAAATAGCATGCACAAAAGTCGCTACGCCATAACGACATGTCTTCAAGAGAAAGTCATGAGCGAATTTGCATAGGCGCGTGCTAAGGCGCTTGTGTGCTCTTCGTGAATAAAGCGGTGTGGATTTTAAAGAGTAATGACGTTATGGGGGAACGGATATAAGGAGTGGTGTGAGACATCGTTGACACGAGACCGTGCTGCGCCCTATGGCGCTCTGTGTACCAAGATATCACTGAGTAAACGATTTACGGACTGATAGCGTTAAGATTGCGCAGTTGTTTGCAAACATCTTTGCGCTGGACCTAAATGCAGTGCTTTAAGCTCTGGCATATCGCTCTCAGCTCCGTGTGTTACCGACAGGCGATTCGCTGTGCTGGGCACCTCAGTCTTATTTTTGGTGGCTCAGAGCTTTCGTTCGGTGACCTATGCCACATTACAAACTCAGTTTTTTTTTCTTCGAGTTCACGAAGTTAGTGTCATCCAGTACGAAAGGTTGACCAATTAGAAGTAAATACGCTAGTGATATTGAGCTCATTCTAGCCTGAGTTGTAAAAGTTACTTAACAGATGCGAGTTGCTTTTATTAAGAAAGGCATTTTTATTGAATGGAGCTTGAAAGTAGATCCTTAACATTTTCTTTCTCAACATGCCGCTTTAGATCGCGATGTCGGGCAACATTTCTCTCGGATCATTCCTGCTTTATTATGTGGTGGAGTGGGTAAAGTGTATACAACCATACGCAACCAGTAGTGCTTGTACGATTCCGGCACTTTAGCCTTCAATAATCTCAACTAGCTCCAATTAGTAATGAAAGTATGGGAAAGCCTTTCATAAATAGGGCACTTAAAAGGTGCCAAGAATAGGGATTCTTGTCATAAATAAAAAAAAAACATTTCGAGTCCATCATGCAGCATCACTGTTCCCGGCTTTTACTGTGAAAAAATCCTGCGTAATTTTCCCCTCTTGTTAGTTTTCTCCGGAAACTTTGTTGCGTTCAGTAGTGTCTTACAAAGTTTATCGGTGGTGAACTGGCCAGACGGAAACCTGGAGGAACACTAGAAAGAGGTGCCGTTGAATGACTTCTAACCCGCTACTAAATGAAGACTATTTCTTTATAGTAGGGCGGATGACAAATTCGGACTAGAAATTGTAGCAGCTTTTTCATCGCAAAAGCCGGCAGTGCTTGCTTCATCACTGCTTCGGTAGGATTACTGGACAAGAAATTAGACTTCTTTGAATGATACGTGTGAAATAACGCCTCAGAAGAAAACAAAAAGTATTTAGTACAGGATCTTGTTCGCCATAAAAATTAGTGTGAGGTCAGCGCCTTTATTCCGTCTACTCGCCCCTTCTTTTTGTCCTTGATCTTGCTGGAACGCTTGTTGCCCTGCAGGTTGTCGAAGGCACCAGAACTTAATTAGTTTCAATCAATCTACGTGAGGAACTAGTGCATAAACATTATTACACAGCTGGGGATCCGAGGGTGAGGAGACTTCAACGGGACCATTTATTTATTTCCCTCTAAAATAAACGGGAGGGGTGTAGCAAAATCTCCATGGAGCAGCTTGAAAAACTTCCCACCGCCTGTTACACACTGTGTCACTGGCAAACATGATTAGGTTACTTGCGAACAGAAAATAAACAGCAGTAGAAGTTATTCGCAAAACATAACCGTAAGACATTTTCCACTGCACACATAAAAAAAACTGCACTTAAACACGTAAAACATATTATACAAAGAAACAACGCAGCAATTACACAGAAAAAGAAGGCAGACAACCATACCACTGTAAAATAAATGAATAATAATAATAATAATAATAATAATAATAATAATAATAATAATAATAATAATAATAATAATAATAATAATAATAATAATAATAATAATAATAATAATAATAATAATAATAATTGGTTTTTTGGGAAAGAAAAGGGCGCAGTATCTGTCTCATATATCGTTGGACACCTGAACCACGCCGCAAGGGAAGGGATAAAGGAGGGAGTGAAAGAAGAAAGGAAGAAAGAGGTACCGTAGTGGAGGGCTATATACCTGGGGTGAAGAAGAAGAAGAAGAAGAAGAAGAAGAAGAAGAAGAAGAAGAAGAAGAAGAAGAAGAAGAGGGCTCCGGAGTAATTTCGACCACCTAGGGATCTTTAACAAGTTTTTATACAAAAGGGCACACTAGATGCAGAGGTAAATTTTCGCAAGGAAATAATTTTTTAAGTGTCAGTGCACGTTAAAGATCCCCAGGTGGGCGAAATATTCCGGAGCCCTCCACTACAGTACCTCTCCCTTCCTTTCTTCTTTCACTCCCTCCTTTATCCCTTCCCTTACGGCGCGGTTCAGGTGTCCAACGATATATGAGACAGACACTGCGTCATTTCTTCTCCCCCAAAACCAATTATTACTATTATTATGTTTTAAAGATGATCGTAATGCGGCAACATTTTATGTGTCAGGTTTGTTGGGATGGCGCCTTAATATGTTTGATATGCTTTATGAACCAAAGTTGGTGGTGCGGGTTGAAACGTGCTTTCATACCATAAATGCATAAAACGAGGCTGAGTTGAGTTTTATGAAAGGAAAGGTAAATTTCTGGCGTGTTCACGTTAGGACGTCCGTGATACCTCCAAAAGAGGCTATTTACCGAAAGCAAAGCGTCTCAGCCTATTGGTGCGCTGGCGTGTGTTGACGCTGGGTCTGTACGCAACCACAAATATCTGAGCTGCATCAGCTGCCGTTTCATTACCAACGTTGAAATATATTGTGACGTATTTGGCGTACGGTCTTTTACCTGCAAGCGCTCTTCGTGCGACGGAAGACAACAAGGAATAGCGTCGCACGACGGTTTCTAGATTTACTGCACACATTGTGCCGTTTTCCAAACACAATGCAGAAAACGCAATAAACCGTTAGTTCCAAGTGGCCCAGACCTGACAACTTCGTTTTACTGGCAATAAAGGTTAGGTGTCGTTTGCATTGCTGGCTTTAGTTTTCACGCCAAAAAATAGAGAGACAGAGAGAGAAAAATACATCGAAATAAGACGAAGAAACGCAGCTTCTGCTATATGACGAGCTTCAGGTCTTACGAAACAGCCAAAGTTGTGTGAAATCCCATTTTGGAAAGTCCCAGCGTCGCCCACTCCTACGTCGACGAGGCCATTTGCAAAATAGGCACATAAATTTCGTTTTTCTTGCTCCCTTTGCGAAAAACGCTCGAAGTTAGCACATGGCCTTGGGCTGTTCGGCGGCGAAAGTAGTCACCGACACCAGATCTGCAGACCTAAAGTTTTGTTTCGCACTCTTACGAGTGGCGAACGTTGGCCTGTGCGTACTAACTGCACGGCTGAAAATTTTTGCATCACAGGGCCCGAGAAGCATTGGGTGAGGGGAAAATTGCAAAAAGAATGCACAGAAGTGAATGGAAAGTCCCTTTGAAAGCCAGAGTACCTGGCTACAATACAGGGATATTAGTGAAAGCTTCACGGACGCAGTGTCGCGCACAAAGCGTCGGCAATAAGGAGCTATACTAAGGAGAAATCTCTTAAGACGTGGAACCCAGAGGATATAATTCACCAGGTTGAAAAAGCATTCATGTGCTGTCTGCAGAGTGGGAAAAATGAAATACGCCGATAAAACAATATTTTTAAGAAGAAGCCCCAAGCAGGACTTCTCGGCTTTCTAATAACAATAACGAAGAAAAATGTTATTGCCATTAACGTATTGGTTTCCCCGTCATGGCAGTCAAGCAAACGTGAGGACGTTTCATAAGGAACAAAAAACGCAGCGAAGCGCTAATTTTCTTTGTACGTGAATTCGTGGCGGAAAACAGGACGTCAAGTGTGGAGCAACAAAGAAAAGAAGACTACTTGCGCGCTTTGGATGCCAAAGCAATGCTTTTATTTCCTCCTAATTTTTATCTAGTTTTATAATTTTCTCTGCCTAATGACACGCTTGCCCATTAGCATACAGTCGTAAGGCAGCACATACACTGGGTTCTCCTTTGTTTGCTAAGAAGAAACGCGGTTTTGTGGCCTATGGGTTGCGTTTTCGCCTCGCAGTCTGAAAGTCCTGGGTTCGATCCCCTCGCAACGAAACAACGCCGGTTTCCCTTGCCGATGAGCAGTATAATGCTTTCGCATTAAAAAAATGCGCAGCTCTTGACGCCAGAACCAGGAGCACTTCTGCACTGGAAATGATCCACTCAGTGCTTTTCGGATGCTGTGTAGTCAGCAATTCCACGGCCTAATTAGCTCGAGCACACAGGGTACACAGACCGCCGATATAGAGACACGAGCGGGGCGCAACTCTCCATTGATATAAAGCGTTGTTCCAGCGTGCCGCAGTAGCAGACGCAGCCTAAAGGCAGCGGATGCTAGCTAACAACTCTATCGGGGAAAGCCTTCTCGGCTGTGTTCTGCAAACGTTACGTATACCCTTTCTGCGCGGTCGGGACCGTTTTCTTTCTACTTGGGTCGACTGTTGTGGGAGTGTTTCGCAAGTGTTATCGGGGGCAACTGTATTGGTTCGTGCTGTCCAGACGGGTCGTAGAGATTCTTACGAAAGAAACATTCATTCCACTCACAAACAAGATAATAGGCGGCTTCCCGTCTTTTCTTGTCAGCATTTCTTAACAATTTCCGCTAAGCGCTTGATTATGTTACGGCCGTAGGCTTGGACGAAGACGATGACGAAGCATGGTGCGTGTGTGTGTGGTGGATGAGGAGGACGAAGTGTATAAGGCGCTGGCCCTTCTCTCCTGGCGGCCACACATTGAGCAAGTTTCTGCAAAAGGAGTTCGGGCCATTGGCATCCTGCGCAGGCTTTGTAGTGCTAGGTCAGGCATGAGAAGGCATACGCTTCTGATGATTTATAAAATGTACGTCCGCCCAATTTTGGAGTTCGGGTGTGTTTTATTCTCAGGAGCTCCTGCCTATAAACTTCGCCCTCTTGTGCTTTTGGAGCGTGAGGCGTTGCGCCTTTGTCTGGGGCTTCCAAAATATGTCGCCAATGCTGTTCTGCACCTTGAGGCGCGAATGCCTTCGTTATCAGCTAGGTTTCGCCTTTTAACAGTTCAAACATTTTTAAAATTGTGCGACTCCCCTCTTCACGCTTCCAGTATAATATTTCTTAGTCAACCTTCCGCCTTTTTTAGTGCTGCCTGGTCTCGATTTCATACCCCGCAGATATGTTACGTGCAGTCCCTCCTTGATCGCATAAATATTCATTTCACTGATGTCCGCCAAATATATAACAACTCCTCATCTGTCCAGATTGAATTCGATGACATTTTCCCATTGAATGCAAAGCTGCAGCCCTTCCCGCTTCTTCAGGGTCTATTGCAGGACCACCTAAGGTCCTTTCCCTCTCATGTTCTTATTGCTACCGATGCCTCGCAGGATCGCGAAAAGGCAGGTGTGGGAATTTTTTCACCTTCACTGGATTGGTCTTTTTCTCTCCGTCTTCCTGACTTCACTCCAATTTTTCTGGCTGAATTATTAGCAGTAATCTTAGCCTTACGAAAATTAGAATCTACCGTTTCCCAGGTCGTGGTTATGACAGACTCTCTGTCCATTTGCTCTTCCTTATCCTCGCCCACTGACTCTCGGCCATTACGCCTCTTTAAGTTCCTGATTCCGCTGCATCTAAATTCGGTAAGGTTGCTTTGGGTACCAGGTCACATGGGCTTTCACTTAAATGAGGTTGCAGATTCCTTAGCAAGAGCCTCTCTCAGCGGCCCAATTGTTGCTGTCCTACCATCGTGTGCATATACAGCTGCGGTGAGGTTTCGCAGCTACACAATATTTCAGGAATTTGCTGCCTCGGCTCTTACATCGTCTCCCGAATATCAGCATCTTCTGCATCCTTGGAGTAGCAAAGACTGGCGCTCACGCAGACTAGAGGTCTCTTTCACGCGCTTGCGTTGCCGGGTTCCCCTTCTAAATTTCTACCTTCACAGATCTGGCCTGGCAGCTTCCCCACTGTGCCCTTTTTGTGCCGAACCTGAGACAATAGATCACTTCCTGCTGTTCTGCCGCCGCTTTTCTCATTTGAGGAAGCGTCTTTTGCAAATTCCGTTTCATCAACTGGGCTTGCCTGTGTCTTCCGCGGTTGTTCTTTCCATTGGCGCTTCTTTGCTTGGACGAAGCGACAGGAGTGTGCGCTCTGCTGTGCAAAATTTTCTTCAAGAAACGCAGCGACTCCCATTCTAATTTCTTTTTCCTGATCTCTGTCAGTAAGACATTGCAACATTACAGGCATTGTGTACTATTATGCACATTAAGCAATTGTCCCGTCTTCGATCTCCAAGTTAACTGGACCCCTTTCCTTCCCTCTTCCAATCTATCAGACTACATACTATTTCCACTGCTTTTCCCGTCAAAAATTTCCTGTATCCAGTAATTAACCGCCTGTGTCTTGGCCACTCCCCCGTAGTGGGTATGTGCCAGCAACGTCTGAGGCCTTCCTTCCTTCCTTCCTTATTCTGTGGCTCCTTGGCTGTCTCTTTCTGTGCATATTAATCCCCTTCTTTAAATAGATATTTCTGCCAGTTATATTATTTTTACGCTATCCTCATTGTCCGCAATATTTGTCTTCTAGTAGCATCCATTGAGTAAACGCTGTGACTAAAACTTGAAACCTAACAAAAAAATTTCTACGTAAAGGTAAGCACAACAAAAGGAGCCATGTAAAAGAAAAAGATAAGTGTAAAATTAGCTCTCGAAGAGAATTTCTAGCGTTGGTTTAAACGACGTTAAAATAAAAAAAAAACCGTTGGCTGTGCATGCTAATGCAGAGGACCGAAAACCGGTTTAGGCGGCCAGAAATGTTGTTCAGCCCCCGGTGCAAGGTGCCTTATAACCGCTCTCTCTGCTTTGGCATTGACCCGTCGTGGTTGCTCAGTGGTTAGGGCGCTCGGCTACTGATCTGGAGTTCCTGGGTTCGAACCCGACGGCGGCGGCAGCGTTTCGATAGAGGCGATACGCTAAGGCGCCCGTGCGCTGTGCGATGTCAGTGCACGTTTAGGATCCCCAGGTGGTCGAAATTATTCCGGAGCCCTCCACTACGGCACTTCTTTCTTCCTTTCTTCTTTCACTCGCTCCTTTTTTCCTTTCCGTACGGCGCGGTTCAGGTGTCCGCCGACATAAGAGACAGATACTGCGCCATTTCCTTTCCTCAGAAACCTGATTATTATTATTATTATTATTATTATTATTATTATTATTATTATTATTATTATTATTATTATTATTATTATTATTATTATTATTATTATTATTATTATTATTATTATTATTATTTAGCATTGAAAATTCTAGCCTTTGTGCTGCTACATAATCTCTTTGTTTTACCTTCCTGTCAGCCCTGTCCTTTCCGTTTTATCTGCGTCCCCTTCTCGACATCCTTAGCGTCCTTTCCGCCGAGGCAGATGGTAATTGTGCCGTTCAGATGGCTGTTATATGCATTTTTTTTATCATGGGAAGTTCCAATGATTTATATATTATTATTATTATTATTATTATTATTATTATTATTATTATTATTATTATTATTATTATTATTATTATTATTATTATTATTATTATTATTAATATTATTATTATTATTATTATTACTATTATTATTATTATTAATATTATTATTATTATTATTATTATTATTATTTTATTATTATTAATTTTACTACTACCCCTACTGATAGTAATAAATGTAACTATTGCGTGTAATATTTATTCGCAAGACTTCAGTGGGCGAGCCTAGCAACGCACTCACATACTCACCCATAAATAGATGGAGAAGCAGAGTCTCCGGCCGTAAATACATTCCAAATGCCACATAAGATGAACAGGTGTGCAGTCAGTTTCAGCTTTCGTCGACACCCAGCAACTAAACAGACCACCCCGGAACTCAATGGGGATATTTTGAGCTTGCAATTTCGAGAGAACTACAGAGTCCCGAGAAATTCGGTGCGCACATGATGATGACTATGGCCGACACTTCCTCCTCGCTGCAAAGCTTCCTGCGCTCTCACCAACTATTTTCGACGGTTATAGAAAATCAATAGAATGTACCGAACAATTGAAATTTCCATGGTTATTTTGGGCACTCAGCACCACCCGGCACGTGGTAGAAACTGCGCGAACTAGAAACACTCGTTCACATTTCCTGGGCTTGGCTATACGATGTCAGATTTTACAAATATGCCGCGGAAATGTGTCAAGCTGTTCCAGTTCGAAGAGTACCGTTTACATTAGGGTGCAATAAATACATTCACAACATGCAGGCCTTCGAGATATGCATCTCTGACTTCCTAGTCGTTCTAACAAGTTTCGCCACCGGGCAGACACTGGTTCTCGAGCGGACTCTTCAGTGAAACACGTATTTGTTCATAATGCATTTTAGAGCGAGTTGACGGTAGAAATTCAACTTCGTGGAGAGGATAATTCCGGGTTAAAAAAAGATGTCCTTTTCGCGTACAGTAAGACCTATTTTGTTATAAGCCTTTTAATCCTGTCGCAGCTGCGCCACTTCTCTCCATTTTTCAGGAATGTGCTTACAATTTGAGCTATGCACACTTTCTTACCTGTATCTACGTTGAAGACATTCCCCGTACAATGACCCTTAAGTGGACGCCACAACGCCGTCATCTAATCAAATATACTATCAAAGCATCTCTTAAGTAATTTAGGACGTTTCAGGTTGAGCTCGCACCCACAATGCCGACAAATTGAATACTCCGGCAAGCGATAGCAAAAACACTGGCAATAAAAACATTGTTTTTAAGAGGAAACAGTTTTGAGAATTGAGCGCATAACTTACTGAAGCGTATTCTAACTGCAACTTCAGTTGCACTAATCCAAGGTACAGTTGCATCGTGCGCATGTGCAAATGATAGCAAGAAAGTGCTACTTTTCGTCATGATACACCAACTCGCCCAAACAACTACGCTTATGGAAAAAAAAACACGCATGCAATGACATGAAGAATTGTGCAATGACAGGAAATAATGCAATGGATCATTTGTACCGTGATCGATTTGGAGTTTTAATCGAAGAAATTAGTACCACTGCTATTTTGAAGAAACAGAATGGAAGAAAAGACATTCAGCTAGTTTTAAAGAGTGGTCAGAAATGAGCCATTGACAGAATGCATGATGATTTATCATAATAAAATGAATTGGTTATTATTCGTTTCAGCTTGCCGCTTATCGCCATTCGTCCCTACGTTAGCGAGGCCACGTGGCACTATGGATGGCCGGGGTCGGCTTGAGGGAGTTGCTTACAAAAAGTTGTGATAAAAAATAATTATTATAATGTTCAGGGCCTGGTTGGACTTGTTTACGAACCCAAGCGTGCGCGTGAATGCTCGCCGCACAAAGTCGAAACCGAAAGGACATTCCCGGTAACACGAATAGTAGGTTATTTTTCATTGGTTCATTTCTTAGACAAGTTAGCAGTTGCTTAACGTCCTGGTTCTAAGAAATCGTAATCGTTTATTTCCAGTCTCAGACCATCAAGGAAAAGAAATAAAATAGTGCAATTCTGAGAGGTGTTTCCCGGAAGAAGTTTTGCTAGCGCCCAGTCAGTTTGGCCATTTGCGCCTGCAAATGGTAATGCGATGGCATTCCCAAGACGGTAGTACATTCCCAGAACTCCTGCGCCTAAACGCGTAAGTGCAGCGTTTGAAGATTTACGCATCAAGTTCCTCCGCCTCCGCGGTAGCTCAGTGTTTATCATGCTCGGCTGCTGATCCTAAAGACGCGGGTTCGATCCCGGCCATGGCGGTCGCCTTTCGATGAAGGCGAAATGATTGAGGTCTGTGCATTGTGCGATGACAGTGCACGTTAAATAACCCCAGGCGGTCGAAATTTCTGGAGCCCTCCAATACGGCGTCCGTAATAGCTTGAGCCGCATTGGGACACTAAACCTTAATAAAAAAGCATAAATTTTTCCGCCCTCATTGATGTCGGCGACTGTACACCACGGAATGCAGTATTCCGTCGTTTCGGTTATCTGGGCATCGAAGGCGCCTTTTTATCACCTCTGAACTTTTACCTTAGAAAACATAGGCTTTCACAACGCTACTGGGCGTGTTCTGGCAATCGCGCTTGCAGTGTTGGTACACTAGCACCGTATTCTTGTCGCAAACTAAGCATGGAAGGTTAAACATAACACGTGGATATATGGGGCGGTAAATATGAACTAGCTTTGTCGATTCTCTTGAGTCGCTAAGGAGCTTTTTTTTTCTGACATAGGCTATACCTTTAGTCTTTATTGCATGTTAAACTGGACCTAGGTGCGGGTATTAAGGTAAGCGCTATCTTATACTGAAACTTTCAAGAACTGACTATCTTGACCAGGAGACAAAAGATAAACTTAAAGATAAAGATAAAGATTTAGACTTTGGTCATAAAGAGCTCGTAAAAGCTCTGCGGATAAAAAATATCTTGCGTCTGCTTTTCTTTTAACCTAGTTAAACACACTGCCTCTTCTTTTGATCTAGCTGATTTTGAAAAATGCTTGAAGGCCTGGGAACTCAATGCTGGTACTTTTGATGACTAGTACAGTTCGATGCTTGGGATTTGGCTAATCGAAATAATTAATGTCCATTGTTGCTTCTTAAGAAATATTCTTCAGTCGCCCGAGGTGAACAACCACGCTTTTAACAAGAAGGCCCTAAAGCAAAATTATAGGAAACTCCAACACTCACTGCAGACATTATCTCCACTATAACTCCAGCTTACGATCTCCGCAGATTCACACGTTGTGAGCCATACAGCTATAATACAGTCCTCACGTCGGAACGACAGTACTTATAAAGCTTTCGCTTCGACACTAAGCTTCCTGCTCAAATTGCGCTGCCCCTACGCCAGCGTGGAACATCTCTTTTCCGCTAGCCCCACAGCTATATACATTCCCTACACTACCACAATCCCTCTCCTCTCCACTGACGGGTGTGGCTGGCTTCAGCGGCTCACGTCGACCAATTAGCACTTGAACGCTTAGCGGAATAGTATATATATGTGGTCTTAATATGACCTTCATTAAACTATTTCTCTCTCTCTCTTTCTCTCTCAGCCGCTTCTTTGATGTTCAGTGAGTGAAAGCATATTATCTATTAAACCGTTTAAAGAGAGGAAAATTGTGCTAGGTACAAGCAAACTAAGTTTGTTACCCGAAATTATGTTTGCATCAGTGGGCTCTGTCGACGTTTTGTATATCAATTAACCGTTGGGAATTCACAGTAGGACAAGGAAAAAAAAAACACTTGGAATAGCAGAAAAAAGCTTTCAAAGGTTTGAAGCTGATAATTGCAGAAATACAGCCAATTAAATGCATTTATGTGCTCCGGGAGGACGTGAGGTTATGCGCTGATATCGCTGGTACGCAGAAATCGAAGGGCAGCGTTTTTGCAAAGACGGCACGGGTTATGTCTAGACATAACCAGTTACCAAGTTATTGGAATTTCTGGTTTGTAATTTTGAACCGTAGTTTTCTTTTTGTTTGTTTTTGGAGAGGAAGGTTTCAATACATATCGAAAAAAAATAATGAGAGGCAGAAAGTAGCACCTTGGCCATCATTTCATAATTTCTACGAGATGCATAATACATGGCAGCTGGGCTCTTACAACCAACCCTTATCAGTAGTCGTGATTAAAACAAGAAACACACGTGAAAACTATTTAGCCAGCCAGTAATTAAATTGTATTTTTTTTCCGCCAAGAATTCCTACAACGACCTATGAGATCGCCTGCAGTGGAAGGCTCCATACAAACTTCTACCGCATGGCGTTCTTCAACGTGGCGTTCTACCGCATGGCGTTCTTAAAGGAAGCATAGGAGGGCTGTTATATTTCATTTATTCTAAATACGGTTTCAGTGGATGGTTGTTAGAATAAAAACAGTTAGCAGTAAACAGTAAACAGTAACAGTAAACAGTAACAGTAAAGACGTGTCATTCCTGGAGGCGGCTTTTTTATATAGCTATGACCACAGATCCGATCGGAGACTTTAAGAGCCAGTTTGCCATTGGAGCTGGAATTATTAGTTTGAAACGTGATTCGGGACGACTATGATATAATATTATAGTAAAGTAAGCCATGTTATATGGAGCTTAACGCCCTCAAAATCCACACGGGTTATGAGTGACGCTCGCCACAGTGAAGGGCTTCGGGTTCATTTAGACCACATGACATTTTTCAGCACACTAGCGCTATCCCATTTCCCCGCGATTCCAAATGCAGCCGCAGCAGGCGGTATTAGATCTCGCAAAATTGTACTGAGTAGCCGAACGCCACAACAAATTATAGCCTCAGCGTAAACATTGACAGCTTTCTGTGTTGCGCTGCAGGTACCTCTGTAAAGGCCTGAACTTTCAGCTTCGCCGTAATGCATGCCTTTTTATTCTTTTTCTGTCTCTTGCGCATGCGTAAATTGGCGGTTCCAGTTCCGCGTCTCTGAACGAAGTACTAGCTAGTCTGAACTGCCAAGTCGTTACTCAGTGAAGCGAGCAAAAATTTTGCAGATTTTTCTTTTTACTCTGTTGCTATGGCTAAACGCGCTATAAATCCCGCCAGTACTGCAGCTTGTGAATCTCAGCCACCCCCCCCTTCCCCGCAGACTTTGCTTCTCACATTTATGGCGCGAGGAACGACTCCTGAAAGACGGCGCGCAAGTTCAGGAGGGTTTTCATAGTACGCCTCATAAGAAGACACTGGCTTCGCTTATCACAAATGCGCATATTGATGAGGGCCCACTTAACATACAGGACAGGATTCCTCAGTGTGTGACTGCCCGAGGTGTCGGCGTACCGACTGATGAATGAGGATCTTATGCAGTGAGTTAGAATAAGCGTAAAATTCACGACAAACGCTGTTAAGGAGTCCCTGCAAACCACGCGAAGAAACGGCTAACCAAACCAATACCTTCAGATTTGGTGAGTTTTGCAGAGAAAACCTACGCTAGCTCGATGCGAGATTTGTGCCTCACTGGAGGGCGTATCGCATTACAAGTCGTCGCACGTAATTTTCGGACGGAATTATTGCACATCATCGCCAGCGAAACGCGAAAGTGCCGTCGTGACTGCGTTATCTTGCGAGACTGTTGAACTGTGTGAAGGTGAAGCAGGAAAGTGATAGGAATAAACTCTGATGCCGGTGCAAAATAAAAGTATAGCAATTTTGCCCACATTGCACAGCAGTACTATAGAACAGGAATCCTGCAAGAATTTTGCAATTTAATTTTTTCAAAGTTCGACTTTTTGAAGTCGCACTGTCTGGCTTAGTGCGCAGATATGCTGAGAAGGCGCTCGACAACTATTCTCCTTTATAAAGTTAAGAAATCATAGGCTGCGTTCACATTTACTGAAGTGTAAGAACATTCTATGCGAATGATTTCCTTAACTTGGTATGAATGGGAGATAATTCAGAATTTTTCTGAATTCTCGCAGCTTAATTGAACGAGCTTATTCAAAGGAAAATACAGCTTTTTCACTGCGGTCATGCCGAAGAGCTATCTTGCTTATTTAACAAAGTAATTAAAAATACCGTATGCTTTGGCGAAAATTGCGTATTTCGTAAACGGGGCTTGTTATTTATACCTTACACGACCCCACTACGCTCGCTAAACAACAAAAAAAGAAGATCCTGTATCTTGTTTTTTTTTTTTTCATCCAGCGGAAAATACAACCTTATGTTTTCCCAACAAGGAAAAAAAATGCCACGAAGAAAGTTGTTCTCAGTTTGCTGACATTCCCTGCATTGTAGACTTACACAGTTGAGCTCACATAAGGTAAATTTTTGGTGTGGTTGGTTTAATTTATCCAGAAAGCATTTTATTGGGCTCTCGAGAGCACGTAGGAGTGCGTGATCACCCAAGATACTGCTTCGTCAGCAGTCGTGCTGGGAGCGCTTTATCTTACGTTGGACATACTGGAATCCGGCCAAACGAAGACGAAGCTAGCAGTCTTCGGGCCATCTTGTCTAGAAAAGCTCAAACTCAGCTTTCTTAAGTTGCTTCTTGACTATTGAGCGGAAAAACCTTGTGCCACGCCATGCGCTGCACCACGCTACGCAATCAACTGCAATCGCGAAAACGGAGAAGCAGCCTTTTAGATTCGGCAGATTACTAAACTCTTGAAGACGTGATGCTTCGCAATTCGAGAGAAAAAAAAAGAACCCTGAGAATTGTGCGATGTTTCTTTTATTTGAATGTGAACATAGGCTCGTAAGAGCGTAGTTTTTGAATCCACGGGGACGAAAACCACACGGAATGTGAAGATATATCACTGAACAGTAAGCATTAAAGTGGACGTCAGAACACGTTTTTATTTTCAATTGCATTTATTTATTTATTTATTTATTTATTTATTTATTTATTTATTTATTCATTCACGTTACACCAAAAGGCCCTCCAGGAGTGGGTATTATTATATAGGAGGGGAGGGGGCGGTACAGTCATTAATAAACGCGATACATTTCAGTAAAAAGTGCATAATACAGGCATAATACAGTAAAAAGGCAATACGAAAAGGAAAAATGAACAAACAAAAACAGCAAATTTTACGCATTTCGTCACAGCGAAGAAACTCCTGAAATTTTATGATGTCTGTTTCTGTGGCGATCACTGATGGTAAACTATTCAACTCAATGATAGGACGGGGAATGAATGAATTGGCGTAAGGGGACGAATGACAGGTCATGGGTTTAACTTTGAAATAATGATCACGGCGTGGAAAGATGGCATGAGGTGACTGAAGCAAACAACTTCGGAGGGAGGGGCGGTGATAAAGCTTATGGAAAAGTGTTAAACGAGCGTTAAACGAGCAAGTTTAGGGCGATGTGACAAATATTCCAGTTCGGCACATTTCTTTAATGCTGTAACACTTGTGACGGGTGAGTAGTCATAAAATATGGCATGACGACAAATGCTTTTTTTTTCTTTCAGCGGCTAGATTCGTGCTTGATAGGAAGGAAAAACCCGCTGATAATTTGTTGGTTTCGAAACACGAAAGTTATTCCCCTCAAATTAGGCTACCAGATTAGCGTTCCTTTAGCAGTGAGAGACAGGATTAGCAGAGGAAATGGAGGAGCGTACAGTGCTTACACCGCGGGCTGCATTACTGCCGCATTGCATGGCACTATAGCAATGCAGTGTATTAATGTGCTGCAGTCAGTAGTCGCATTTAGTTCATGCATCGTCACGGTGATGTTGTACAAGTAACTTCGACTTTCGACATTTTCGACGAGATTCACATTTGCTGCTGTTACATTCTCGCTGCCACTCGCAAGATGATGCTGACTCCTACCTGCACCAACGTTATTCCGAAAGGAGAAAAATAAAGTACGTGCACTTACAAAGCGAAGCATTTGCTTCCGGCCCTGATCAGTGTTATTTCTTTCAACTCGCCTTCTGAAAATATGCACCACATTGGTGCTTGGTGACGGTAAAGGCATTGCTCCAAAAGAACTTCATGTTTGCAATATTGAAGCTGACAAAAGCAGAATATTGCGCAAATGTTTGAGTGCATGTTTGAGAGGCTTGATTAGAAATCGATTAAAAATTCAGATATCCCCTGCGTGATCAAGATTCAGGGCGTTGTTTTCCTCTCTTTGCATAATGATGATGAAAACATCTTAATTGGAACTAAAATTTGTGGTCGGTCCCCTATTCCGGGAGTCCATTGGATCTTGCAGCCGCTGTTGCGCTTGTGGTCAGCTGCTGGTTTACTTTCGGGTCTGAGCTGGACGGCATTTCTTCCAACCGCTCAATCATTGGTTCTTTTATTCTTTTTACCTCTGTGTTGATTTGACAGGCTCATACCGGGAAAAAAATTTTTAATGAAGCAATCGCGGTTTAGGAAACTTGTTTTTTTGTTGAAAAATTTCTCTACAAAAGCAGAAGCGGTGCTCTCCTCTGTGATGTATTTTCATTTGCAGTAAAATTCGTGCCGAAGCAAATAAATAAACAATAAATAATTTGAGAATAGAGCTGCGTGAGAACTCATTACCAGCTCATGTGCAAGAAGAATGATGGCAAATGGAATTCTTGCAAGGACTCCTAATGATGGCACTCCCGCACAAGGATTAAAATTTCCCCCGGGATAGGGAAGAACTCGCATAGCAACGAAACTCTTCGTGGCTTTTTTTTTGTACGCACAGTGTTAGAACCTTTTCATGTTCCTATCACGCCAGATACGACGTTCAAGGTTAGTGCAATGCTGACAACTTTTCAGTAACAAACTTTCGGCCATCAGCTAACAACAAGGGAGCCTTTAGTGCCAGTTGTCGGTGCGAGCCCGCCATGCATTCGCAATGTCGTGCTTATTTCAGTCATGCAGTCATGCTGGTATGCACGCTTACGGGCTGAACAAAACCGGGGAGCGTCGATATTTCCCCGTCTCACAGGGTGTTCACATTGGAGTTGAAGTTGCGAGACGACGGCTTCCTTCGCTTCGGAGCCATGATAGGTCGACTGACTCCACTCTTGCTGGAGTGCACGAGCTCGTTCGTCGAGTTCGGGGCTGCTGGAGTCCGGCAAAGACTGATCACCCCAATCAAGTCAACGATTTTTAACAAAACGCACCCCCCAATAAAGGTCGCGCGCTTGCAAGAAAATTGGACACCTCTGTAAATAGTCGCTTCGCGCGAGCTTCCACTCGATTGAGAACAGCGAAAATGTCGAATACAGTGTATGCTTTTTCCTTATATCTGTCATTTGGAGCTTCGATCCCGCCCCGCCGCGGTGGCTCAGTGGTTAGGGCGCTCGACTACTGATCCGGAGTTCCCGGGTTCAAACCCGACCGCGGCGGCTGCGTTTTTATGGAGGAAAAACGCTAAGGCGCCCGTGTGCTGTGCGATGTCAGTGCACGTTAAAGATCCCCAGGTGGTCGAAATTATTCCGGAGCCCTCCACTTCGGCACCTCTCTCTTCCTTTCTTCTTTCACTCCCTCCTTTACCCTCCCCTTACGGCGCGGTTCAGGTGTCCAACGATATATGAGACAGATACTGCGCCATTTCCTTTCCCCAAAAAACCAATTATTATATAGCTTCGATCCCTAATGTGCCGTTGTCAATAGCTGTTCCAGGACTGAAAGGTGAGCACCTGGCAGATTTTTCTCTTTCATTACTACACACGCACGCGCACACATGCACAAGCTGTGCCTATCGATATATTCTTCCAGTTGTGGAAGGTAAACTTTGGTGACCTATTTATGGTCACGGTGGTGGCTCAATGAGTTCAGAGCCGCCGCGGTGGCTCAGTGGTTACGGCGCTCGGCTGCTGACCCGAAAGACGAGGGTTTGAACCCGGCCGCGGTGGTCGAATTTCGGTGGAGGCGAAATGCTAGAGGCCCGTGTACTGTGCGATGTTAGTGCACGTTAAATAACGCCAGGCGGTAGAAACTTCGGGAGCCCTCCACTACGGCGTCCCTCATAGCCTGAGTCGCTTTGGGACGTTAAACCGCCATAAACTATCAATGAGTTCGGCAAAGTCCTTACAGACGACTCTTCACACGGTATCCCTACTGGGCAGCGGTAAAGATTCGGACCCTTTCGTTAACCACAGAAGAAAGGCAAGCTACTGGTGCTTGTGATGCGTCTCCGCGACGAGCTTAACGTGATTAATTAAAAGGAGGTTAAAGTAGGTTTAGATCAGAGCTTTTTGTTGTTGAACACAATATATATGACACTGTGAGGACGCTCGCTCAAGTTCTGGAGCTCAATATTTAAAAAAAATACATGAGTGTTTTTTAATTAAAACCGTGAGGATTGTGACGTGTTCAGCTGCCACTCGCAAGCTGTGGCTGGATGCCACCAGAGGCGACCTTATAGCAGAAAAAAGAAGAATAAAGTAGCACCGCGCCGCGAACTAGGTTCACATGGTAATAAAGGAAGAGTTAAGAAAGAATAAGGACGCCTCTTTTCATAGCTTTAATTTCCTTATTCCGCGAGATACAAAATAAAAATAAAAAAGAAACGCAGTGAGTTAACTTCTTTAATTAAAGTTCTCTTCTGGAAACCCCGTACTAACCCAGTCACATCTTTTGCCAACAGCTCTTTGTAAGACACGTTATTTGCATTTCGTTACGAAAATAATGCGAGAACTGCAGCCATATACTGATCAAAACTTTTCATTGAAGTATATTGTACTGAGACCCGTGCGGAGCGGATAACGATGTATTGAGCAAAATGTATAAATGACGCTGGTAACAACATAACCAAATGTCTCAGAAAGCTGCTTTGAAGCTGAAGGTGAAATTTCCCGCTTTAACCACATCGTAGCCCTGAAGCCAAGTTTACAGAATAATGAGAGACCAGTTATGCGCTGAGATTCTTCATTTTATTGCGGTGAGTCAGTGCCATTGATAACGCGAACAAAGGAAGCTGGTTAAAAAAAGAGCCCCGTACATTTATTATTTTGCGTATGCTAGGCGTGCTTCTCAACCCTCGTAGCAGCTGTTTTTCATTACAAAATGAGTGCTCCATCAAATCCTGGTGCAAGCCATTGCTTTGTGTTTGTTTTGCTGCAATCTCTCTTAACAGACAGAAATAAAACTCAATATATTTTGCACCAATAAAACGGAAGAAGCATAACGAGAGGCACAAGGAACGAGAGCTGCGCTCAAGAAATATAAGGCGGCGGCATAGCCCTAGACCGCTGTGGGTAGTCAAGCTCCACGTGATGTCGTTTGCTATATACTCTGCGACACACTAAAATCTGTTATTGAAACATAAATTTAGCCGAGTTCAATTTCGGAATCTTAGACGCATTTTCCGACAGCAAAACTTCTCCTCGAGGCTTCGTGAATGTTAGGCGTACAGTGGTATTGCAACAGCAAGCGACACGTCCTTCGATGCAGTGAGTCATCAGGATATTACGCGCTGCAGTTTCACAAAGTTCTGTGCCGGGCCACCATATTGCACTTTTTTATAAACGTGCTTCAAGAAAAGGCTTGGTTACCAGTCCCAGGCACTGGAACTAACGCTATAGGTTAAGCTGTCTAATTGGCTCGATATCCGCGATTTTTCATCATTCGTCTGATATGCGAATACGTCTCATTCACTCCGAACGTAAGTTTGCTAAGTAATGTATGATGGCTTTGGAAGTTGAATTCGGCTACCGATTGAAAAATTACTAATATTCAGTTAATATCTCAAGTGGGTGCCGTATGGACTAAATGTTTTCCTCAGTTTGCTGCTAACGTCCCATTATAAAAAGTAAGCGTACCTGCGCGAAGACACGGACGAACGTGGAACACATATGACATCTACAGAGTGCAACTTCCAGCTGTCTTATTTGTTAGAAAGCAGTTACAATATATACCAGCTAGAGCGATTACAACTTGCCAAGAAGGCTTGAAGTCAGAACAGATAAAGGAAGAAAATGATTACAAATGCGCGATTCAAATCGGCAACACCGCCGCCATGTATGATATACGAAGCCAAGGTTCAGCAACCTTACTTGAAGCCTTTTAACCTTTAGGGATCGCTCTTGTCGTTATAAATTGTAGCTTTTTCCAAAGAAATGAAACCTTTGAAAGTCGCACAAGTGTGTAATTTTAAGAACGAACCAACTCGCCCAGTCAAAAGTACCAATTGTCGCATTCTCCTTCACAGTTTCTGATACTGAGAAATAGATGGGGTTGGTCGACAATTCACAATAAATGATTCACTCCGACCTGTAGAATTCCCTGGCATCGCAAATAAAAGAACAACTGCGTGTCATTTCCTGTAGACCGTACATTCTCTAAGCTGGACCCGATAATGCCGAGCAAACTTTCGTCCACCAGGATTTACTCGCGTTAGCGGTCTATTCCGGGCAGCTACGAGCTGGGTCTGATGAAGCAATGCTTTCGTTCCCCCCCCCCCCCCCCCCCCCCCCCCCCCCTCGGGGGGAACCGAACAAGAAGCACTGGCGTGTGCTGTGCGCCGTGACAAGAATGCTAACAGCACTCGGCTGAGGACTGCTTTTGCAACCGTAGTTTTGTGTAAGCTGAATAACGCGAGGCTAGATTGTGCATGTCACAAACGAGCGGCCGGTTTGTTTCTGATGTGGCGTGCCTGAATAACAATTCACGAGCGGAATGTGGGCTTAGTCCCAGTCGACGATTGCGTATTGATCAGAGTGGGCTTACAGTCTGGCAGCGATCCTGGGAACGGTAAAGCTTTACTGTTCACGCTGCTATAGAGCGGGACAATTCGTTCTGTTTGCGTTCGGATGGAGCTGCATGTGGCCGCACGACGCGTTGACCTTTCGGTAAGAGGAGCTAGTGTGTATTCAAGCGAGACAGACAGGTTTGCAACTAACAATGCGCACCCCAGCAGCAAGCCAATGACTTTAACGGAACGAATTGCGGCTTGCCTGTGAGAACAGCATTGGAGAAAGTAAGAATTAACGGACAATAACTGATTCAAAGCGCTTTAATTAGGTCTCTGCTTGTTTAACTCATACGGAGCACACTCTACAACGCTGTTTCCAGCTCCGTTCCTATAGACTATCAGTAAGAAGGAGTCCTGGAACAAATGTAATCAGTCTTGTTTTTTATTGAATTAACGCTACTGTCGCTTATCTTTCTGAATGAAAAGATGAAAAGGCCCGTAGTGCTACAAGTATGTCCACAGAATGTATAAACAGGCCAAGTACAGGGTGATTATATAGAATTATGCAAAGCAAGAATCCCCCTGAGTTACCAGGTTAGAGTGCCCTCCTTATCGAGTTATCAGGTGTGTGAACTTTTATCTGTACAGCTAAGTCAGAGTAGTGCACTCATGAGGACCGCACGTAAAAAAAAAAAAACCAGCAATAACCGCAGTTCCAGAGCTCTTACAAAATCGCAAGACCGACGATGTGCGCCTCTACTGGCTGTGAGAAAAAATAGTGAAGCTGTGCCTATGATCAGTTCTTTTTAATACGCTGCTGCCGTTCACGAAAACCGCTCATGTTATACCAATAGCGTGCGTGTTTTCGGAGTGCAAATGCCTTCATTAGCGATTGTTCGCTTTCGTGCTTCACCGATATTAAGTGCTGATGCGAAAAGAGCTTGCCGAGATTGTTTTTTTGGGGTGTCATTATTTTCCAAAGCGCTAAGTGTTGTTCGCACGCGAAAACTGAAAAAGAAAGCATCTTTTTGTTGGATCCTAGGAAGATGCAGGGTGGAATGTGTGGCGAAAATAAGGACAAAAAATGGCACATTCAACAGCTGGCAGCCGGAATACTTCACGGCCTGACTTACGCGTGCCTTGAATTCGGGAAACATCGGTGCGGAACGTGCGCAAGGACTTCCATTCTAGAATGGTCTTTGCGTTTGCCTCTAAAAAAGAATACACGAACAACACACGGGTCCACAAAATTTATTTGTTCAAGTTACTCACAGGCTCACTTTACATAAGAGCATTATGTGAGTGGGGCAGTACACATGAATTTGGAAAGCATTGGAGCGAAAACAACGATTGAAAAGAAACGTTATACAGTAATTAGCAAGAGATACTCAGCAGAATACAGGCAAATAAAAAAAAAGCTTTATACATGGTTCAAAATACAGCCAGAAGAAAATAGAACATGATTTTTCACTGAAGTTAGCAAAAGCAAAATTTCGTTCACATAATACAGTAGTAAAATTGTATGCACGCATTATTATCAAAATTACCGGATGAACCGGATGAACCGGATTACCGGATGTATTATTACCAAAATTTACGTCTGTCGAGACTTTCAGTTTGTGAAGTGTTACTTTACGCTTTACATTTACCAGCCACCCTGATTATTCGCTAAATTATTCGGTATTCTCCTTTCTTTAACTCGCGGTTTTTGTTCTGCAGTCCACCATCATGTATTGCACAGTAATGGAAATTTAAGGACTGAATATATACAGTTTACTATTGGTCTGTCTTTTTTTTCTTCCGGGCCATTCATGTATTTGCTTCTATTTTCTTCCGTCATTTTTCTTGGGGGAATCAGTCTTCATATGGAATTAACAACATTCGGTCGAAGCGGCCAAGTTTTCCCGGGGTCAAAAACAGCTTGGTTTTAAAAATGCGCGGGCATGTGGTGGTGCTGGTAGTGACGTTGAGGACAGACGAAGTTAGCCTTACGTCGATGGTGTCGTCATTTGCTACGCATATGTTTCATAGGGTAAATTACATATACCTACTAGTTTTAGACGGCCAGTATCCTCTAAGAACTTGAAATGCAGCTTTGCGCCTGAATATTTCTACTTTAAATCAGTGGTTTGCAACGACGGTGCTGACTGATTAAGCCGCCGCGGTGGCTCAGTGATTATGGCACTCGGCTGCTGACCCGAAAGAAGCGGATTCGATCCCGGCCGCGGTGGTCGAATTTCGGTGCAGGGGAAATTCTAGAGGCTCGTGTACTCTGCGATGTCAGTGCGCGTTAAAGAACCCCATGGGTAGTCGGAATTTCCGGAGCCTTTCACTACGGTGTCCCTCATAGCCTCATAACATAGTCGCTTTGGGACGTTAAACCTCCATAAACTATAAAGCATTGTTGACTGATCAATGCTTTTTTTGAGAAAGCCAAGTAAGCGTGTATTAGAAGAGGTAATCTGCTCTCTCGCTTATTAATGTTGAAGGGCAGATTGCACTTGACAATGAGACGCGGCTAGCGTTGCCGAAGCAAAGTAGCTGTTCGGCATTGCCTCGATGTTGTGCAGTCGAAAGAAGTTTGCTAGAGTGTTTACCACCGGTCGATGTCACTGCGTCCAAGCAACAGTTCATTGCACCGACGAGGAAAAGTGTGAATACCACACGGAGAGCTGTTTCCCAAATTTCTTCATCGTACTCCATGCAGTTCCCACGAAGTCCTGGAGCTTGTTGCCACGCCGGAATAAAAGTCTGAGCATGGTGAAGGCGGTAAACATTCCCTGTGTCTCGAATCTGTGTGGGCCCTATATACAGCGGATTCCGTCGAATTAAAAGGCAGGCGTTGATATTTCGTCACTGACAACATAGACGTGAGATGGCCTGGGGGTGCTTGGCAGACTGCGGAAATGTAAGGTGAGCCTATTGGATAGGGAGTGTATCCTCTTCTGCACCAAGCAGGTGGTTGGCAGTCCACATCAGCAGCCGCGCTGTAGCCCCCGTTGCACCAGAGGGAAGAAGATTATGAAGTTCAGTATTGTGCGTCGAACGGTGCCTCCGAGCCCACACTATTTCCATGAAACGTACGCACATCGGAATAATAGACCTCAGGCACTTATTTGCTCCCCTTGAAAATAGCGGGCGTTAAAAGCTGTTTTACATTTCACGCCACACTCCCTTCTCAACAACCCCCCCCCCCCCCCCGCAAAGTAAACATAGAAAACAGCATAGTCATATGATCTATGCAAGACACAAAAACTTTAGTGAGGCTTCATAGCAAAAAAAAAAATGAACACAAAGAAACGCCGTCACGCCGAATGTAGTGAGGAATAGAAGGGAATAATGTATTCAAATTCAGCACATTCCTCGCAAGCCATAATCTCAGGCCTCGTGCATATCAGAATGACGTCGTCTTGCTCAGGAAATAAACCGGACTTCTTGAGATTATAATGCCAAAGCAGAGAGACTGAGTGCTCTTGGTTTGGTGCAGTGACTGTGCTTCGCTATGGTAAAATATACGCGCTTTGAAAGAAGAAGTACCAGAGTAAAAAAAATTACCAAGGAAAGATGCCTAAGATAGCGCCATTCCGGAACATCACATTTCAGAGGGTCCAGTTTTGCAAAAGTTCACTAAATTGCGGCGAAAATAAGATAAAAAATGCCGCCTTTTTTGAAACCGGCTCTCAGATATTGAGCATGTTTTTTGACGGCAGTGAGAAAACTGCGCAAGTATTCGTTAGTTTATAAACTCTTGAAAAAGTTGAGGAAAGTATTCCG